>CM029526.1:20807423-20879923 GCA_017140615.1 Eucalyptus cladocalyx
AAAGATTTTGATTTTGAATCGTTCTTAAGATTTTTCTGCATTCTTGATATCTTGATGAACAGCTTTGAAAGGAAGTATTCTTCTTATTCTCTCTCTTTCTTACATACACGTGCTTACTTTAACTCAGAGGCCAGTCTACCAAGAAGGTGCTTTTCAGGTGCAAAGTTTGCGGGAAAATAGGCATGGGCTTTTCATACGACTGTCAAGAGTGCAAGCTCGATTTGTACTCTCTCTGCGCTGTCACACCTTCATCATTTCTGTCACTTTGCTAGAACAGCAGGTGAATTCTTTTCATGCCAGGCCATCGGGCCATAGCGTCCCAACCCTGCCAAGGCTGGGATTCATTAATCATCCAAGCGCATATCTCGCAGATCAACTTGGATTTGCAACCATGAGATCCCAAGCATTTCTTCTGGGACACGATCACTATCCAAGTGTGCCTTGTTGTAAATTTTTGGGACATGGATATAGTCAGAGGCAAGATTGGGGTGAGAGTAGTGTGATGGCTCACACGTTACATGGGATTATGGATAGTTCGACTCAGCAAGTCGGGATGGCTATTTTCCAAGGCTTCCTAGGATTCTAGGGTAACATTTCTTGTCATACAATCTTCCACTTATTGGTAGCTTCGAGTACACTATGAGGTATGAAGAAATCACCTTGTATAAAAAGATATAGATAAGATGTGATGACATGATCACATCACACCAATTCTTCAATTTAGGACATTTTTTAACACACAACTTACGTATGTATCTCAACAATAACAACATAGAATAAAGAGAAAAAATATTCATCGATGAGTCCACAAATAAAAAGCAGCTTTTTTCCTATTTTTGACAACTCAACAGAGAATAAATTCTCATGCTTTAAAGAATATACAAATGTATAGGAGATAATATTAATTTCCGTGGTCTTCTTTGGTGGTTTCCATAAGGATTAAACAAACCATGGATTTTACTCAAAAATAAAATGTATCAAAATAATCATTGACTATATATACAAAGATATAAATAAGATGTGATGACATGATCATTCTTTCTCGATTCATTCGAAAGATAGTTATATTACCAGATGCATATTCTTAGTTGTTTTAGAAAGTATTAAACAAGAATTACTCCTGAGTCATCCATACGAATGTCAATTCCAAAAGCCAGAAAATATCCATGACGATATTTATAGTTTATTATTTGATAATGAAATAGTGAACTGCGAATAGTAGCGATACTAATTAAAAGATATAAGTTCTTGTACATTGATAATGTTAACCATTACAGAATCGACCATCTAAATAATTACAAAAGCTAATCAATTACCTTGAAGTGAATATAACTGGTAATAGTGCCTACAGTTGGAGAAAGATACTGCAAGTTAGGCCTCTTCTTAAGCCTCATGTTGGATGCTCGAATAGTGGGAGACAAATGCCCCCATTACGTTCCCGATTTCGTTATTTCGACTCACCGGCTCCTATACTGATGACAACAATTTGAAGAGATTTTTTATTCTCAATAAAGATTATAAGCCACTAAAAACAAATGGAAAAAAAAAACGTAGGCTTTATTCCCATTCTACTTTCTCTATTCCCGGTTGACAAATAAGGCTTGATGATTCATAGTTCAATTTACGAAAGTTTCAAGAACAGATATCATCCAACAAGTTTGCTAAATGAAATGTAAATAAACTCAGTTGCACTTATTGGATAAACCAAATCAGATATTTGTGAAGATACAGTTGAACTAATGCGTGTCGTTTTATGCTCTTCCTTAAATCATGGATGCATGAGCTGGTGCAAAGTGATGGTTGTCTTTCTCAACTAATCAAAGCAATCTTCCCCTCAAGCAGATTTGCCTCTTGTAGGAGTCTCTTCATCACTAAATGCATCATCTTTGTTCTCACTGCTTGACTTCAAGGATTTCTCCCCTCCAAGTTCGTTTTCTATATAAAAAAAAATAATAATCAAATAATTAGCAGATATAAGGAGCTCAGTTTTCTCTTAAGTTGTAAGATTTGCTTCAAAGGAATAACCTTGTGCCCCTGATCCACTACAGAAGAAGTTCGTGAGGTTGTTGTGCGATTCCTCCAAAAAATGTTTAATGTTGGTTTCTGAATTTGCGTTTTCAACACTAGTATATCAACACTTATGCTAGTTTCAAGTTGAGCATTTGGAAACTTCTCTGCATTAGAGATCTTAAATAACTTGGATGGAGGAATTTCTTCCTTCTTGGAAGACACATTTCTCTTCGATGAACCTCTTGCTGCAGTAGTAGGACCTTGTTCCTGAATTGGCACCCAAATGAAGTGTCACTAAATAAAAAATAACGAGTTCACATTTTACTTATTTAGGGTTTTGATAACTCACTTGTATAGAATTATTCGGTGATGTCTCCTTAGCAATGAAAGCCTCCATTATAAACTCAACAACCTCAATAGTTGAGCGAAACATCCTACTTGACTATCCATGATGATAGAACAGCAAAGATAGTAGATTTCGTTAGCTTCGTTAGCATCAGATAAATTCCAAAAAATCATGTGCAAAGCTTAACTCATCAAAAGGTGTAAAGAAAGTTTGAGTACACTTAATAATAAAATAGGTGATAAGGTAAAAGTAAGATTTTTTTCAATCCTTTATGCCAACATACATTGCTAGATAATTCATTTCATCTCCTTGCAATGTCTAAAAGATAAAAAAAAATCAGTCGAATATACAGTACTTCTTTCGAAACTTTGATACTATTAAGGAAAGTAGAATCAACAAAAGTTTTGAATATGCAATTACCAAATCTAATTTTCCATTTCCACGTCGTTTGCATTCAATATGCCACTCTCGAAGCCTCTCATTAAATAAAGATTGATGTTGGATATTATGCAACCAATAGTTAATAGTGGCATCACAAAAATGAATGAACTCTAAAGATTTATAGATATGTAAATTCATATATTGAATTATATTCATTATATTACCCTAATATTGGATTCACACTATTTGAGCATTATCATCTAATTGTATTTATGCATTTAGATATCTTTCTATATGATGGGACTAAATTTCAATGCACTAGAAGAATAGACACTAATGTTCAAGGTGCTGGTTTGACTGTACACATTATTAAAGTATATGGAACTCATTTCCTTTAACCGGTATTATTCCTTCTATATTAATAATGTTTACCATGACAAATTTTACGGTGTGACTAATTACAAAATCTAATAAAGATTTGGCATTTCAAAGAACTGTCATTTGTTTTATTGTCCAACGAATAACGAATAATTGATAACGATTCATTAATTGAACTATGTAAAGGGTAGTACATTCAAACCACCAACCCTAGAATAAGATTATCTATCCTTCCAATGTATATAAGCAAAAGCAACTTAATTCTATCATAAGCAAAATCATATTCCGGTATACATGCATTTTATAAATCTGCATACTCATAATAAAAAATATGGACGCACCAAATACATATGAAGATATTGATACATATAAATATATCTGTAATTTTTTTTTTGTCAATAAAAGATTTAAACATTTTTTAGACAGTTTATACAATAACAAAATTGAAAAAGTGTCCAAAAAGTCTCAAACCCAATGGTTGATTCAATCATAAACCTTTAAATTTGCCAATTTAGTCATAAACATTTTGACAATATGCTAATGTAATGTTTCCAATCAATTTTAGGTGGAAATCGTTGACATAGACACCGCCATCCTACATGACCTAGCCAATGCTAACATGAAAAACTCTTGCAATTTTTTTTAAAATTTTCTACAATTTCCTTATTTTTCCTTTATTCTTCTCTTTTTTTTTTTTTTTTCCTTCACTAGGCAAGGATCATGATGCCCTTGCCTATGGCTAACAACCCCGCCAAGTAGAAATTCAATGAAGGAAAAAAAAAAACAAAAAAAAAGCAAAGGAAATTTCAGAAAGAATTTAGAAATTTTAAAATAAAAAGGAAAAATATCCACATAAACAATTTTCGGCCAAAATTGGCCAGAAGGACTTGCAAATTCTCAAAATATTTAGGACTAAATTGACAAAATTGAAAATTTTATAATTGAAATAGCCATCCTCTAATAGGTTTAGGACTTTTTGAACAATTTTTCAAAAAAAATTCAACCAAAAATTAATCGTTTAGAATAAATATTTAGATTTGCATGCACTTAAAAAATAGAATTAGATTCTAACTTGATAGAAGTTAAGTTTGTAGAATCAATTCACAGATCTAGATGATGGAGTTGTGGTCAATCAAATCTTAACTCTATCATAAACCAAATGAGGTTGCTTGAGAGCATATGAATTATTGTTTTATTATCTATTATCAATCATAAAATTTGGTTTATTTTTCATAAGAAAATCCATTTCTTTGTATTTGGAAAACGAATACTTGGTCAATAACCTAGTACAAAGGTCAATTGAGACATACCTCAATCATTTTCGATTGATCTGCACTTGTCTTTGGAGATGATACCCTAGATAATCCATCTTGGAATTGCTCTTGCGGTGAGGTAAGTGGGGTTGAAATTTTAGGGTCTTCCATTTGAAAGAGAGGAGACAGTAGATGTAGAGAATAAAATGGTCAATATTTCAAAGAACGCAGTTAAATAGAGCCAAACAATTTTGCCAATTTATTATGTTGAACTAGTACATGTACATCAATGCAATCTCATGAAATTTAAGTTACCAAAGTTGGCAGTCAAAAAGAGCTAATTAGCCTCTCATATTCACATAAAAGCTAAATTGAATATGACCCTACTAAATTATAACATTTTTTCATAAATGCAAAGCCAAATATAATCATTAGGTACACGAACCTACCTTATGTGTATTGCTTATTACAAAGGAAACTTCAAATGAGTTGGGGCAAGTGAAACTTGGAAAAACATATCCACTTTCGTGACTTTTAATTGATTTATGGAAAATAAGATTATTTGAAATTATTTAGGCGCTTTTGCAGCAGAGAGAGAGAGAGAGAGAGAGAGAGAGAGAGAGACAAAGGAATTAACATTTAAGAGATTACCAAATTTTATGGATGTAAGTGGTCATATGTAAAGAGGTCTCAGGACACGCATTGATCCTTATCTCTTATGCATTTCAAACTCAAACCCCAAATGCTCATTAGACTAAAGCATTAAATGCCAGATTTTGCATTTTTGACTTCCATGAATGGCCTTTGCCTTTCATAGGGATCATTAAAACCGTAATCGGATCACATTAACTACAATGAACGATGAATTTAGCCTGATCGTTTCAAATATCTAGCCACAACATCTTATTAGCAAATGAACTCCATTTTCGGTGTGACAAAAGGAACATACCCTTACTCCTGCAAGTTTGGAATAAAATTTTATTATAGGTTCGGTAAGAGCGAAGGAGATCACATGTACACTTGAAAAGCTAGTATGTATCTTGTTAATATTGGGATAATTGTCTAAAAAGTCCTAAACCTATTATATACTTGTTAATTCAGTTTTAAACTTTTCAATTTGACCAATATATTCCTAAATATTTTGACAATTTGCAAATATATTCCTAGCCAAAAAATTGGTTGGAAGTTACTGATGTGGCCACTAATTGTCCTATGCGACATGGCCATAGGATGGGCGATGCGATATGAACGACTTCTGCAATTTTTTATCTTTTCGTTATTTCTTTTTATTCATTGTTCACTTCCTACAAAGGCCAATAGGGATCATTAGGGCCTCGACGATGGCCAATTGTAGGTGCAAGCCCTTGCCTGTGGCTGGTGAGGATCATCGGCTGTCTTCTAAGAAGCAAATAGTGAAAAGAAAAAATATATATAAATATATATAATCAGAAAAAATTTTAATAAAATTTCAAAAACCGTCCACGTTAGTGCCAATGCGCCATGTAAGATGGCCATCGGTCGCATCAGTGATTTCCAATCAATTTTAGTTGGAAATATTATATTGGTAAATCCTCAAAAGGTTTAAAATTAAATTAAACAAGTTGAAAAGTTTAGACTTAATTGATCGTTGCTTGATAGATTTAAGAGTTTTTGGACAATTTCCTATTAATTTCCACCATGGAATAAAATATTATACACAGGATATCTAAACCTTTCAATCTGATTGATCACCATGACTTCATAGTAATTGCTCTATTAATATACATTGAGTAACGCTTCATCAATCGGATGACATGCATAAAATTTCAAGTACTCTTTGTTATATGAGGACGAATGTTATCATCACTTTAAATCATTTCCCTCCATTGAGGTTTATACATCAAAACTAGGTCCAACAATTAAAAAAAAAAGTCCAACAATAATAATCAAGAAAATAAGGTTCAACCTATCTCTACTAGATCTAGCTACTTATATCGATAGTATTGTATATATAAACGAAAAATTAGCAAGATACAATACATACATATAACAATCTAATAAGGAAGATTTTTTTTTTTAATCTATGAATCGTACATGGTGCACAGAGGAAAATTAGATAAAATAATCGATAATAGAAGTTCAGGAAACTTAATAAGACCTTGTTTTTAGAATCTTTAAGCAACTAACTTATCTTTATTTCTCCATCATGCTTTATAAAAGCTTGGCCCATTTTATGTGGTACAAGTTCTAATGTACTTTCGAAGTCATTAGTTCGAAGCGACTACGCTCTTATTCGTCTTGAACCACATGTCTATGGAAGGAGGTGTTCATCTGATATCATTTATAGCGATGTGATACTTTATATCTAAGGCAAGTCGTCAAAAGAAATACTAAAATTGTGACTATTCATTGGTGATTCTTTCCTTTTTAATAATATCACAATGGCTCCTTCATCAATTAAATGATCAAGATGTTATAAAACTTCACCGCGATCTAACACTTCATGTGGGCCAAGACCCCAAAAGAAATACTTAAGAGTGTATTCGTCAGACAATAGGATTTATTCTACATGTACGTCCGTGACATCCTGAATTTCCAGTTCTGTTTTCAATTGAATGAATCGGGCTTTTCATCGATGCGCCTATAGTTTTATTCTCTGAGCTGATCATTCGTGGATAACTAGTCTATCGAGGAAGCCGTTAAGGGATTTTAAAGCAATAGATTTGAGAATTCGACCAGGAATCAACTGCTCAATCATGCTAGTCTGCAAGGATCATTATGGCATAATTAAAAATCGATTAGAGATCGGAGATAGGTCAATTCGACTGGGATATGTGATTAAGTGTGGTTGATTCCACCTAATTGCAAAATTCTCATCGATCGACAATAGACTGATTTTTATGTCGTTTTGGTACCTTGTGTCCGCATTTGAAATCTCAAGATTTTCACAACAATCAAGAGTCGCCAATGTGTCGAAGATGTACAATGTGGCTTAAAAATAATCGACCACGGGTCAATTGTACTAAGAATTTCTTAAAGCTACCTAATAGGCTAGGTCACGCTATAATTATGCCAAATGAAATTAACCTTGAATTTGAAACTGAAAGTTCTGTTGTCATGATTTATTTTAGGAGCGTCGAGTCATCCTCCAAAGATTTTTCTGCAAACCAAGATTTTTGGCAAAAATTCAAAGTAGGGATGCCGTTTTTTACCAGAAAATTCAAGGGACCGTTTTTATCGCATTTTTTGGGATTTAAGTTAATTCAATTAGTGAGGAAAAATATTAATTTGGTCAATGACACTTTGGTGGAATTTATGGGGACCAAATTGAATTCAATTTAAGGGGAATTGGTTCAATTTGGGGGAATTTGTGTGCAAATTCGTAGGCCATGGTTCCCACAACCTTTGGACCACTTCATTGGCTTGCTAAAGAAGTTTGTGGGCAGCCAAGGGGCCATGGATGACAGCCATGGTTGGTGGGACCTTGCCAAGAGACAATGAGATAGAATTGAAGGCTTTCAAAGCCAAGAGGGACCACACGAGCCTTATGATGTCCCCTTCTCCTTCAGCAGAACTACTTTCCCCATAGTTGTCTATTTTGAAGCTCCAAAGTTGCAGAGAAACCAGCCAAGCTCCCTCCAGCCGTCGCAAATTGCCGACCGAGCTCCCTGCCGTCGCCGCTTGCCACTCGCACATCGTTGCGCCCCCGCACGCTCGTTCTGCTCTAGCCACGACTCCACTCGTGTCCCCGAGCCTCCCTGGTCACCATAGGGCTCAACCGGAGTCCCGTCGACGCTGTCCAGCCGCCGTCCACCGCTGCAGCTCCGTCCGCCCATCCCGTGCCGTTTCCAACCCGTTCAATCACTCAGCCCAACCATTTCGGTTCTTGGACAGAACCAAAAGCCAGCAAGGTTCCATGAGCTTCAAGGCCCATTTCAGGCCTCTTACGGGCCTTGTTGGGTGTCGCTACCAGGAGGTTTGTCGCCCGTCTCCACGTCGCCATCGCTGTGGACTCTCTGGATCGCTAAACCGGTGAGTTTACCTGCTAAACTCTTCTTAGAGAGTTAATGATGCTTAATGGTTGATTAGTTTAGGCTAAGTATGGTTTATGTGGTTAGTTAAAATGGATTAGTGAATTAATTATTTGATTTTGCATGTTAGGAGATTAGATCGGCTTAATTAGAGACTAGATAAGTTGTACTATTTATCTAGATAGGTTCGGAAATTTTCCGGGCCTATTTCCATGTTTAATTAAGCATTTCCGGCCTAAGTTTCTATTTTTGGCATTTAATTGCATTTATTTAATTATTTATTATTTTTATTTAATTATTTATTATTTTTCGGAAATTATATCGTGATGGCTGGTGATTGGAATTTCGTGCCGATTGCAATGGTGCGCTTAGGTTATTTAATTGAGTGCTAAATTGTGCAAGTTGAGTGGAAATTGTAATTTTGGATATTTATTGCAAAATTGTGGAATTTCGGTTACTGGGCGTCAGTTTTTAATGTCGAAAATATCTTTGTAGACTATATAAATAGTGGAATTTTTTAAAAGAAATATATTTCATTTTTATTCTTACCTTTACCAACAAAAAAAAAAAAAAAGATATTGCATTTTTTGCTTAGGCCGACCGTGTACCCACACACGATTATTGTTATCGGGTATTTTTAACACGGTGAATTGTCAGCCTATATGAGCTTGATATGTCGACCTGTGAGAATAGTATACCTTATCAGCTTGTGTGAGTTATGACCGTTTATCAGCTTGTGCGAGCTACTACCTATCTATATCAGCTTGTGTGAGCTACCGTCTATCTATATATCAACTTGTGAGAGCTATTATCGTCTATACTTCAGCTTGTGTGAGCAGTAATCGAATCGATTGATTAATAGATGGTAATAATTGATAGATAGTATTGATTGATAGATAGTACGGATCATATCGATTGTGTCGAATTGAGTTGATTGACTGAGTGGATCAATGGATCATTGACGTGAATTAAATTGATTACCTAGAAGTGAATATAACTGGTAATAATGCCTACAGTTGGAGAAAAATACTACAAGTTAGGCCTCTTGTTAAGCCTCATGTTGGATGCTCGATTGGTAATGGCCAATAAGCGTGTTTTTGGCACGATAACTGTCACGCCCCGACCCTCAGGCACGCACACATCCCTTACTTTTGGTCGATTTAAAAATGCGATATCCTAGGACTATGTATTGACGGCCCTTTCATTTATATATGCACATGCGGAAGCAGTTATAATTCCCCAGACAATAAAGCAATGGGATAGAAAAGTATGCCATATATTTTTCTTTCTAAAAATTCACAACTACGTCAAACCATGCAAATAAGGTCTGACAAGACAGGATAGGATTTCGATCCTCATCCGGGTCGTACTCGATGTCATACTCGGGGTCCTCCTCCATGTACTCCTCTTCGGGTTCCTCAACAAGGATCTCCTTGTCAAATTCATGCTCCTTAGGCTCCTCATCCAGGTCCTGAAATGGTTATTCAATAACCACTGAGACAACGTCTCAGCAAGTTCTACCTCCTAAGACTCGATTAGTAAACTAATACACCTTAGGGCTGCCTACGCACAACATGAGTCATAGGACTTACCTTAGCCTCAGATTCCACCTGCATATTAGTACAGATCGAATAGGCACACAAGCAAGCACATCACAGATCGAAGCATCGATCTGATCGACTTAGTTGATTTCACATCAGGAAGACCACTCACGATCATCTCCCTTCAATCATTCAATTCAAAACATCAAACCAAGGCAATGAATCACATCGAGACATTCTCAGATCGAATCATCGATCAATCAACCTAGTCGATTACAAGTCAGTCGAATCATTTCTAGGTCATTCATCCCACACCAAGCAATTCCTTAGATTTAGTGGCTTTACGGTCCCACCCGACCCTCTCAAGAACTAGTGGCTTTACGGTCCCACCCGATCCTCTCAAGAACTAGTGGCTTTACGGTCCCACCCGACCCTCTCAAGATGCCATACTATGTCACCGAGCCACGTGCATTCTCCAGGAAGACATACCAAGCCTCCGAGCCACGTGCATTCTCTAAGGCTACCTTTTTGCCAATATGACATATCTAATCACCGAGCCACGTGTCTTTCCCAAGTAACATTCCAATTCATTGGGCCATGTGCATCCTCAAGGTGATTTACCAATTCACTTTTGATACTAACAACCGATACCCGACCGATTCTCAATCACAATGCCAAAATTGCATTATTCAATAACATACTTAAAAATGCACCATCAAATCAATTCGACACGAATTAAAGCTCAAATAAATAAACAGACTGCTCCATGACAATCAGCACGAAATTCCGGTCACTAGCCATCCCAGTTGAATTTCTGGAAAATAAATAATTTAATAATTTAATTTCAAAAATTAAATAAATAAATACAATAAATTCAATTTAGCACAATATAAAGCTCAATTAAATAAACGGACTGCACCACGATCATCAGCATAAAATCCCGGTCACTGACCATCCCAGTTGAATTTTCGGAAAATAAATAATTAATTTCGAAAATTAATATTTAATTCCTAAAAATACCACTTAGGCCCGAATCGCTTAATTAACACCCGATAAGGGACGGGAAAAATCCCAAGAAGCATCCAATAAATACTACATGTAATTCTCTATCTAATTACACTAATTACATCACTAATATACAAAACAATTAACTAATAATCCCTAATCCATTCTAATCTAACAACATAATTACACTTAATTAACACTAATCAACCTTTAAGTATAATTAGCGCATTAAGAAGGCATTAGTGAGTAAAACTCACTCAAAACGACGGGCTCAACGCAAGGATCGACTTTCCTCAAAGCGGGCCAAGCATCCGAGCTCGGGAAGGCGGCCAAAACGGGCCAAAACCCTCTGCGATACCCATTTTCAGCACTCTCTGTGCGTGGCTGGTTGAGGGCGAATGAGGGCGGATCCGAGGCTGAGATGGCGAGGTAAGGGCGGCTAGGGCTAGGCGGAGCTCCGGCGGGTTGAAGTGGCGGCGCATGGTGGCCGGAGGTGGCTGAACCGTGGCTTGTGCTAGCTAAAATGGAGCTGAACAAAGGTGGAACAGGGGTTGGGTCGCGCAACGAGGACAGCAGGCGCGAGCGTGAGGTGGCGGAGCGCACGGCGTCGCGCGGGCGGCGATGCGGCAGCTCCGGTCCAGTAACGCCAGCTATTGCCCCAACTCCGGTGTCCTCCCAGATCTGGAACCCCGAGCAGCGAACGGAGGGGAAGACAGAGGTGCCGACGGCGGTTGGAATGGGTGAGGGAGAGGCGGAGACGAACGACGGAGCGGCGGAGCAGGTGATGCGCTGGCGAGGACGGCTTGCGGCGTTAGGCGGGGTGGAGTAGCGATGGCAAGCTGCTGTCTATATTTTCTGCTTTTGCTCGCTCGAACCACTCGAGAAGGAGAGGAAGAGGATGCCGAGCGGATGAGGGAGAGAGATAAGGATAAGAGAGAGAGAGAGAGAGAGAGAGAGAGAGAGAGAGAGAGAGAGAGAGAGAGAGATAAGTTTGAAAAGTCAAAAAGGTGGGTGTTGACACCTAAATTTTGGACAACCCATTTAGTCATTTATTGCATAAAATTTGGGGATTAATTTTTAACCCCTAAAAAAAATATTATAATTCAATCGCATAGCATATAATTTTTTAGGTGCATTTATTTTTAATTTACATGTTTTGCATTTTTATTTTTAGGACCGGTGGTGGATGAGCTCAAATTTTATGTTTTAAGCTCTAGTTCGGTAGGCCGGGCTAGGCCCATGAAAGGATAAAATTAACCCAAGCCCGTCGTTATTTTTAATTGATTATCTTGTGAAAAATTAAGATTTGATGCGATATTAAGGTTTTTGAAAAATTAAAAAAAAAATCGCATTGTAATCTTCTTTTTTATCAATAGATGATGAGGGGGAGAATATTTTTGAGATAAGGATTTTTGTGATCAAGAGGTTATAAGCAATATTCGGGAGATGAAAATATTTTTGTGATCAAGAGGTTACCGCAGCGCCTCGCCAGCGTATCTCCGCCCTCAGCCCGACGCTGCTACCCCGCCGCAGGCCGAGCGATCCACCTGCAGATCCCGAGTTGCTGGTCGCTACCGCTGCGCCAGCATCAACGTGCCCCACCTGCGAGGCTCTACGTGACCAACCATCTGAAGCCCGTGATTTGCAACTCGCGAGCACCCCTCCGCCGACGCTCCCTGTGAACCGCTGATCCGGCCACCGTTCGCCTCCGCCCGTTCGCCAAACCCAAACCTGCTGCAACGTCGATTTTCCCCTTCGCCGGAGCCTGACGTCGTCGCGCCTCAGCTACCGCGGCTCCACCTCTGCAGCAATCGACGCCATCGCGCCTCTGCACTCGCGAGCTCGCCCGCCGTCGGTTCACCCTTGCCGGAGCTGCCCTGCCGGACCGACGCCAGTTGCCTTAGGTGCCCTGCCACGAGCGATCCGTGCTTGGGAAGGGGAAAAGAAAACAGAAAAACAAAAGAAAAAAGGAAAATCAATTAGGTAGTAGTTTTTTTTACTTTATGTTATTTTCATTTATTTACTTTGTTTTTTAGTAGGATTATTCTTGAATGAATGGTTGAGATTCCGACATGAAAAGTCCCTCAAGCTAGGGATTGACAGTCTGATTTTCGCGCCCGAAATTCGACTCGCAATCCCTTACAAAAATCGACAATCCAATCTCAAGCCCGAGATTCGATTCTCAATTTAATTTTAAAATTGGCTAACCCGATCTCATGCGCGAGATATGGTTCGTCAATTTTTGGATATCAATCTTATCTTTTGTTTGATTTGCTATCGTCAAGTTGGTTGAGTCAGATCTTATTTTCGTAAAAAAAAAATAAAAAAAAAATCTTAATTAGGATTAGGTTTGTTGTCATCTTGCATATTTAGGATTGCAATCTTATTATGAGTTTTAAATAAAAAATCCAAAAAAAGAAAGTGCATTCATTTAGGTTGTTAGTTTTTATTTGAATTGCATGTTAATTAGGTATTAATTTTAATTTCGAGATTAAAGAAAGACACAAAAAAAATCATTGTGCATATTAGATTAGAATTGCATGTTTCATTTTAAATTTAGATCATCTTTTTTAGATAAATGGCATTTTAGATTTAGATAATGTCTTAGTTTAAATTAGGATTTAATATGACTTAATCCCTAGTTTTAATTAGATAGAATCTTAATCTAGCTAGATCATTTCAAATTTCATAAAATTTGTCTTAGGATAAATTAGTTGCAATTTCTAGGATAGATTGCATTTTTAAAATAAAAAAAATGTCATTTGCATGTCATGTAGAAAAATTTCATATGCACGTCATTAGGGTCAAATTCATTGAGATGCATGCCATTTAGTATTTTTGCTAGGCCCATTTAATTAGAAATTGCCTGTCATTAGATTAGGTCATTTAATAAATGTCGCGTGACATATAGCTCGCATATTAAATCGTATGTCGCATGTCATTTTAGTTAAAATAATCTTGTACGTCATTGCATCGCATTGCACGTCATTAGAATTAAGTCACTTTGGTTAATTTAGATTGCATATTTAACAATTGCATGTTCATTAAGAGATCATAGAATTTTTATTCATATGTTTAGGACATGTTGCCATGCCGTATCATTTCATATTAGATTAAAAGCATTGCATTGCATATGGATTATAGTCTCGTTTAATAAGTGAAAAAAAAAAAATTGCTTGTTAATTAGAAACCATATGTAGGGTTGTTGATGTGGATTTTAATTTAACAATGCAGATGCTTTCGTTGCTTTGAGGTAAGTTCTGCATCATTTAATTGCTTTCTTGGGTGTTAAATTGGTGGTTTGCGCACCTGCATAAACACATCACATGTTAGGGAAATAGATTTAAAATCAGTCCAAATTGCTTGCCAAACATTTTTTCAAAAATAAAAAGAAAGGTACCGAAAGGGCATTAGAGAAATCTAACGTAACCAAGTCCCCGTACCCTTAGTCTTTGGTTCGTAGGAGTAAAGTAAATCTCCCGTTGCTTTACTAGGGTTTCTAATCAACCCACCAAAAATAGATTAGTGGCGACTCCTAGTTAAAATTCAATTGCATGTTAACAATTCAAACCTAAGTCGCAAATTGGTATGGGCTTGGGAGAGCCCGAGTTAAGTCTAGGCTTAACAATCCATTAGCCAAACCTTAGGTGGTTCACACTCGAAAAAAATTGGTCGCGACAGCTTGGCGACTCCATTAAGGAATCGAAGAGTTGAAACTCTTAGTGGACTTAGGCCAATTTTCTTTTTTGAAAAAATATTTTTGCTTGGCAGCGAGGATCCCAGGTACGTCCCTAACGTTTAAGGTGTTAAATGTTTTTGCAGATTGGGAGGTATAAGGGGAAGTGATTGCTAACCCTTGCCTTGCAGGTTGGAGTTAGGGATGTATGGTTTATTTCATTTTTTTGAAGTGTTGTTTGATTTAAATTGATGTGCATGCTTTGCATAAATCACTACACTTTGCACACACAACCTGCCGTCGGACCTGGGCCGCATAGGATCATTTAGGATGGTATTGAGATGGATACCACTCCGACCGCATGCTCGCGGTACGAGTTGCCCATCTCAATCCCGAAGTTTCTTTCATAGTGTCAAGAGTACCCACCTCAGTCCGCATGCCCGCGACTCGGGTCGACTCTTTGATCAAGCTGGAGTCATGAGGACCCGACACAGTCCACAAGCCCGTGGCTTGTCTGATCATCCTTGTGGCTTCACTTTGATAAGCCTTATAGATTAGAAATCGAACCACTTACCACACGCATGTCTATGTGATTGCCATTGATTTTCCTTTGTGAAGTAAGTCTTCTATCCCTATACTATGCAATTTATTTTGTCATGCTTTTGGTCTGTCCATGACAATCTAGTATAGTCATTTGATCTAATTCCTTTTAGAAATGAAATGAGGAAATTTCCATGCAATGAATCATTTGGAAAAATAAAAAAACTTTGGAGAATTTGTTTTCAATTCATGTCTAGGAAATTTGATTTTACTAGGATGTCTATTTTTCTAGCTCTCTTTAGGAAATTCCCTCCTTGTAAGAGTTTTTCATGAAAAAAACGATGAAAAAAAAGTTGATAGATCATTGTCATGGATTGATTCTTTATTTGCACCTCATACTTATATATTTTCATTCATTTGAATTAGGTGATAATGAATCCTCCGCGTATTATGCGATCAAGAGCTAGAATGGCCGACCAAACTGAAATGCGTGAGCGTATCTCCGCTATGGAAGACCAACTTCACAATTGCTCGCCTCTATGCAATTCATGACAACTCAAATCCAATCTCTCCAAGCGGATTTGACTCCTGCACCTGCTCTCCTTGAGACAGTAGTCCTGAAGCAATCAGGCAAGACCCAAATGAGCAATGGCAACATGCTTGACCTAGAAGATGACCCACCGTTGGTCACTGCCGAAAAAACTAAACCTGACAATGTCCCTAAGATGGGGCAAGATGAAATGGAAGTGATGGACACTATGGGGCAACCTAGTGGCAAGTTTGATTACCTGGTGAAGTATTCAGCTCCTCCCAGCTTTTACTTTGACTCCCGCAACATAGTTCCAAGTGGATGGGATGACATGGATGATTTGACACCTCCAAAGACAGAGAACTCTGATGACGCCCTAGAAGGAATCACAGGTCTGTTCGATGACCTTGTCGTAGGAGACATTGATGAAGGACCTTCGGAAGACATGGACGTTAGCCTACAAGAGTAACATGTTCAATTGCACATTCCCCTGCGTGGGAATTTTTATCGCTTTCTAGGAATTCTTATCGCTTTTTAGGAATTGTTTTTGCCTTCTAGGAATTGTTTTCAATTTCTTATTTTGCTCTCTTTTTAGAGATTAGGAATTGCATTTTCCATTCCAATAATGTAATTCATTTGATTCTATTCAATGAAATTACAATTTTATTTCCAATTTTTGAGGGCATGACGGGGTGCTCCAAACCAGTCCAATGACGATATCTAACCATGAAAAAAGAAAAATATCATCCACGGAGAAATCCCGAGGGCTGGACTTTCTCATGCTTCCTCCAAAAAACTTTTTTGAAAACAAAAGCGTTTCACTACTAAAAAAAAAAATCCCAAAGCTTGTAGCAGATTAAACCTGTTTGTTTGTCTGACTCATTTGCTTCTTGTCTCAGAACATGATTCTATAATTTGTTATGACAAGGGACATCTGAGAATGGCGTATCAAGTTTCAATGATCATAAATTTGACTTGTGATCAACAGGTTTAGAGCGCACTTGTAATGAAAAAGATTTGGGGCAAGTAAAAGAGGACCATCATTCCCTGGTGGAAGAGTTGACAAATTGATGGCATGATAGGTTTTGGTAGTGCCCAGACTGGGACAAAGTCTTAACCTGAGCCAAAATGGATGTGCAATTTGAATTTACTTTTATGTTGCATAGTATCATACCGATGCACGTTCTCTTATGCAAGGGCAAAAGTGGATTTTCAGTCTTGAATGATAGGCACAATCCAAAGACATCAACTGCTGAGGCAATTCCCATTGTAGAGGAATCATTGAATGAATGCTTAAAACCATTTTGCAGTATAGAAAACTGTTTGAAGTTGACATGCTTAAAGCCGTTGAATTCTTTTTAAAAAAAGGGTTTTACATGATGACTTTTACATGTTTTATCCCCCAATTCCACTAAAGAACATCATGATGGACTAATTTAATGAATGATGTGGAATTGGTTGAGCATACTAAATGAGACGAGTCGGGACGATGAAAGGCAAACCCTATCCTATACACAGTCCGATATTCATACACTTGTGAGATGAGTGTAGGAAGGTTCATATCCATAAGGTAAAGAGTTCTCTCGCAAAAGGTACGTCAACCGAAATGATGGGAGGCAATTCACATCTCTATCCCAAACACTACAGGTGATCCGTTGCTTAACCTTTTGAGCCCATACACTTATGGATATTCTTTTCAAATTATCCCTGTCAAGAACCACCCCACATCGAGGCAAATTGGAGGGTAAGACAGCATCATAAGGTGAAGAAAATGGATTGAAATTTTCTTGTTCTTACTTGCATCAATCTTCTAGTCATGCTATTACATTGAATTCATGCGGTAATTTAAGTGTCCTAGGATGATGAAGAGCATTTCTTTCTATATCCTATACACTTTTATCCATTGCATAGCCCATTTGAGCTTATCAATTCATTTCACATTAAACCCAGTTGGTGATCATCCCCCACACTGGGGCAAGGCAAAAGGCAGATGAAGACTCTTGAAAAGTTCGAGTGTCATTCAAAGTGCAATTGCTTGACGCATGAATTGTGCGCAAGAATTGAATTCAAAATAGAACTAAGGGCCATGAAAAAGCAATGTGCCTAGTAAAAGCAAGGCCAATGCCCATGAAAAAAAAATTAAAAAAAAATGAATAAGAACTAGGGGCATGAAAAAGTAGTGTGCCTAGTAAAAGCAAGGTCAATGTCCATATATGAAAAAAAAGAGTCAAGATAAGGTGACTATCAATTGTAAGATGGAGCAATACTCAAAGAACTCAAAAGTTGAGTTTTTACAATCAATGGGGCATTTCATGAAGACAATCCTCAATGATGAAAAAGAAAACTGGTGGCAATGCCAAGATGATCATCAACTTTCACCATTTACACACATTTTGAGCCTAATGATCCTTTCATTTCTCAACCCATGAACCTAGCCTATGTTACGTCCTTTGCAAAGCCTCTTCAGATTAGGGCACTTGAATTAACATAGGAGTTCATATGTTTATAAGCATCGCTCGAAGAAGTACGAGCAAGATTATTTCTTTCTCATTTTGCAGGGTTCTTGACTTGTAAACCCGGAGATGATTAAAGAGTTGTTCTTTCAATAGTCTTGACTCGAAGAGTCCCTTTGCTAAGCCATTAACCGAGCCCACATTACGGTCCTTGTTAAAGACCTCTCAAATTGGTAAGGTTGTACTGCTTGTGAGAAAACTCGACCCTTGTTAGTATGATGACAGTGAGATGGAGTGATTCTCACAAAATAGCTATTCTAAACGAGAGTGAGTGAAAGTCCTTTCTAACTGAAAGTCTCTTATTTAGTATTCTTAAGAAATCCATGTCATGAGTGAAAATTGTCTTGAATGATAATTCTCTCTAGTGGAAATTTGGGTGATGCAAAAGTCATTATGCATAAATCCCGATTGAGTTGATGAAAACCTCACTGAATTTTGAAATGTGCATTCTAGAGTAGCTTAGATTGCTTATCTCTTTGATGAATGCATATCAGTTTTTGCTCTAAATCATGTCTGATAGGTAATTCAAGTTCCTTTCAAAATGATTCATGATATTAGAATATGAGAAACCTCCACCATGAGGTGAAAGACTTCCACAGGATATCTAAATTCCAAAAGGCATATCCCGAAGAATTAGAGATATCACTAGGTAATTATCTCTACCATACTTTAAAATACTTGTCATTGTGCAGGTATTCTCCCTCGAGTGCATCGACACTTGACTTGATCAGCCAAGCTGTCCCTTTTTATTGACCCGGCGTGCTTTCGTAGCCCAGTGTCCTTATATTGACCCGGCGGGCTTTTGTAGCCCGATGTCCCTTTATGTTGACCTGGCGTGCTTTCGTAGCCCGGAGTCCCTCTTTATCGACTCGGCGTGCTTTTATAGCCCGATGTCCCTTTATGTTGACATGGCGTGCTTTCGTAGCCCGGAGTCCCTCTTTATCGACTCGGCGTGCTTTTTGTAGCCCGATGTCCATTTATATTGACCTAGCGTGCTTTCGTAGCCCAGAGTCCCTTTTAATCGACACTCGATGGAGTTGTCCCCCAAAAATTTTTCTCCAGATTCAATCTGATTAAGGCGACCGAAGAATGGTTCGAGTCCTGGTTGGATGATTTCTGTCGCAAGGCTGGGCGACCGAAGAATGGTTCGGGTCCTAGCCAAGCAAAACCTCAGTCTAGGCGACCGTAGAATGGTACGGGTCCTAGACAACATTTATTGCTCTAACAAAGCGACCGTAGAATGGTACAAGTCCTAGAAAAGCAATTTCCTCATTCAAGCGACCAGAATGGTAGAAAAATCAATTTTCCGTCGGGCGACCGTAGAATGGTCCTCGACAACACCTATTCCCTATTTTAGGCGACCGTAGAATGGTACGGGTCCTAGAAAGTGAATCCCCGTTTAGGCGACCGTAGAATGGTACGGGTCCTAGACAAAACCTATTTCCCTATTCAGGCGACCGTAGAATGGTACGGGTCCTAGACAAAACCTATTTCCCTATTCAGGCGACCGTAGAATGGTACGGGTCTTGGAAGGTAAATCCCCGTTTAGGCGACCGTAGAATGGTACGGGTCCTAGACACAACCAAACACTGTCATACTGGGCGATCGTAGAATAGTACGAGTCCTGGGAAAGCAGTTTCTTTACAAAGCCATGTTACTATTCTGGGCGACCGTAAAATGGTACTGGTCTTGAACATGTAACATCAACTATCTTGAATCACTCTACCCTCCTTAAAGGTAAGTCTTTTATCATCTGCATTAGCATTTCCACGCATCATATAATTGCATTAAAAAAATGGAATTCATTTTCCGATCTTTTTAAAAAAAAATCATTCAGTGCATTTGCATGGTCAAAATTTAGATCTCAATTTGCCTTTGAAGGCAATCTCTTTGAGCTCACCTTCAAAGACGCGCTGTTGACACCTAAATTTTGGACAACCCATTTAGTCATTTATTGCATAAAAATTGGGGATTAATTTTTAACCCCTAAAAAAATATTATAATTCAATTGCATAGCATATAATTTTTTAGGTGCATTTATTTTTAATTTACATGTTTTGCATTTTTATTTTTAGGACCGGTGGTGGATGAGCTCAAATTTTATGTTTTAAGCTCTAGTTCGGTAGGCCGGGCTAGGCCCATGAAAGGATAAATTTAACCCAAGCCCGTCGTTATTTTTAATTGATTATCTTGTGAAAAATTAATATTTGATGCGATATTATGGTTTTTGAAAAATTAAAAAAAAAATCGCATTGTAATCTTATTTTTTATCAATAGATGATGAAATCGGGGGAGAATATTTTTGAGATAAGGATTTTTGTGATCAAGAGGTTATAAGCAATATTCGGGAGATGAAAATATTTAAAAAAAGATCATGTTTTGCATCGCCTATAAAAGGATACGTACGGATCAATCGTAAGGGGGCTTTGTAGAGGTTTTTTTTTTTCTCCATTGGAACAAAAGGAAAAATTGAAAGAGAGGGAAGAGAGCCTCGGTCTAGGGCTTCTCTCCGTTCGGAAAAGTAAAAAAAGAAAAGAAAAAGGGCAAAAAGCAGTAAAGGAGAACTGCAGAGGAGCAGAAAGTGCTGCAAAGAGAGTGGAAGTGTCAGAGGGAGAAGATGTGAGGTAGAGAGAAAAGGAGAAAATATAAAAAAAGAGAAAAGAAGAACAGGGGTTCTTCTTCTTCTTCGATTCCGCCGGCGACCCCTTCTGCTCAGAAGCTGCAAGGCCGACGCCTGCAGCTACCGCAGCGCCTCGCCAGCGTATCTCCGCCCTCGCCCCGACGCACGCTACCCCCGCGCAGCCGAGCGATCCACCTACGAGATCCCGAGTTGCTGGTCGCTACCGCTGCGCCAAAGATCACCGTGCCCCACCTACGAGGCTCGCATGACCAACCATCCGAAGCCCGTGATTTGCAACTCGCGAGCACCCCTCCGCCGAACGCTCCTTGTGACCCGCTGATCCGGCCACCGTTCGCCTCCGCCCGTTCGCGGAACCCAAACCTACGCAACGTCGGTTTTCCCTTCGCCGATGCCTAACGTTGTCGCGCCTCGGCCTCCGCGGCTCCGCCTCTCGCAGCAATCGACGCCATCGCGCCTCGCACCCGCGAGCTCGCCCGCCGTCGGTTCACCCTTGCCGGAGCTGCCCGCCGACCGACGCCAGTTGCCTTAGGTGCCCTGCCACGAGCGATCCGTGCTTAGGAAGGTGAAAAGAAAACAGAAAAACAAAAGAAAAAAGGAAAATCAATTAGGTAGTAGTTTTTTTTACTTTATGTTATTTTCATTTATTTACTTTGTTTTTTAGTAGGATTATTCTTGAATGAATGGTTGAGATTCCGACATGAAAAGTCCCTCAAGCTAGGGATTGACAGTCGATTTTCGCGCCCAAATTCGACTCGCAATCCCTTACAAAAATCGACAATCCAATCTCAAGCCCGAGATTCGATTCTCAATTTAATTTTAAAATTGGCTAACCCGATCTCATGTGCGAGATATGGTTTGTCAATTTTTGGATATCAATCTTATCTTTTGTTTGATTTGCTATCGTCAAGTTGGTTGAGTCAGATCTTATTTTCGTAAAAAAAAAAAATCAGAAAAAAATCTTAATTAGGATTAGGTTTGTTGTCATCTTGCATATTTAGGATTCCAATCTTATTATGAGTTTTAAATAAAAAAATCCAAAAAAAGAAAGTGCATTCATTTAGGTTGTTAGTTTTTATTTGAATTGCATGTTAATTAGGTATTAATTTTAATTTCGAGATTAAAGAAAGACACAAAAAAAAAAAAATCATTGTGCATATTAGATTAGAATTGCATGTTTCATTTTAAATTTAGATCATCTTTTTTAGATAAATGGCATTTTAGATTTAGATAATGTCTTAGTTTAAATTAGGATTTAATATGACTTAATCCCTAGTTTTAATTAGATAGAATCTTAATCTAGCTAGATCATTTCAAATTTCATAAAATTTGTCTTAGGATAAATTAGTTGCAATTTCTAGGATAGATTGCATTTTTAAAATAAAAAAAATGTCATTTGCATGTCATGTAGAAAAATTTCATATGCACGTCATTAGGGTCAAATTCATTGAGATGCATGCCATTTAGTATTTTTGCTAGGCCCATTTAATTAGAAATTGCCTGTCATTAGATTAGGTCATTTAATAAATGCCGCGTGACATATAGCTCGCATATTAAATCGTATGTCGCATGTCATTTTAGTTAAAATAATCTTGTACGTCATTGCATCGCATTGCACGTCATTAGAATTAAGTCACTTTGGTTAATTTAGATTGCATATTTAACAATTGCATGTTCATTAAGAGATCATAGAATTTTTATTCATATGTTTAGGACATGTTGCCATGCCGTATCATTTCATATTAGATTAAAAGCATTGCATTGCATATGGATTATAGTCTTGTTTAATAAGTGAAAACAAAAAGAAAGAAATTGCTTGTTAATTAGAAACCATATGTAGGGTTGTTGATGTGGATTTTAATTTAACAATGCAGATGCTTTCGTTGCTTTGAGGTAAGTTCTGCATCATTTAATTGCTTTCTTGGGTGTTAAATTGGTGGTTTGCGCACCTGCATGAACACATCACATGTTAGGGAAATAGATTTAAAATCAGTCCAAATTGCTTGCCAAACATTTTTTCAAAAATAAAAAGAAAGGTACCAAAAGGGTGTTAGAGAAATCTAACGTAACCAAGTCCCCGTACCCTTAGTCTCTAGTTCGTAGGAGTAAAGTAAATCTCCCGTTGCTTTACTAGGGTTTCTAATCGACCCACCAAAAATAGATTAGTGGCGACTCCTAGTTAAAATTCAATTGCATGTTAACAATTCAAACCTAAGTCGCAAATTGGTATGGGCTTGGGAGAGCCCGAGTTAAGTCTAGGCTTAACCCATTAGCCAAACCTTAGGTGGTTCACACTCGAAAAAAATTGGTTGCGACAGTGGGGAAGCAAAGAGGGAACCGGCAGAGGGAGTCGGTGGGGGTTTCGCACGATGGGAAAGAAAAGAGAGGGAGAAGAGAGAAAAAGAAAAAGAAAAAGAAAGAAGGAAAGAGAGAGGGAAAAGAGAAAATGAGTGTTTGGCTAAAAAAGGGAAAAGAAATGGGAATATCGCAAAAATAAAAGGATTTCCTCAAATAGAAAATCCTAATCCCAATTTCTTTTAAATAAGCTCATAGACTCTCAAAAGGATTTTCCAACTTAGAGTTCTTGATCCCCACTTGCATATCTTCATCCAATTTCTCTCTTAATTTCTCTCAAATAAGTCTCACAAAAATCAATTGATATCTCCATAATCAAATTGATTATTTTCTTCATCCAAGAATCTCTCATGCTTCTCAATCATGAAAACGGCCCATTTATCCACAAAATTAGAACCCCTGGATGTCACAATAACTGACACTCATATGGCTGTCTCTTTTGATCACATCCTAAAAGAATAGCCTATGATGATTCTAAGTTCCATGCCAAGGTAAGCGAGATGTCCTCGACTCTGATTGGGCATGGTCTCGTACCAAATGAGAACTTGATGGGAATTTAAGCTGCTATTTGAGATACTCAACCTAATCACCTAGCCGAGTTCTATGTCACGGAGAAAATGAATCCAGAAATGGTTTGATTTCTAATGTGACAATTCTAGGAAAATATGGCAGCGGATACTTGAATAATGGGAGAAAAATGCCCCCATTACATTCCCGATTTCATTATTTCGACTCATCGGCTCCTATACTGATGGCAACAATTTGAAGAGAGTCTTTATTCTCAATAAAGATTATAAGCCACCAAAAACAAATGGAAAGAAAACATAGTCTTTATTCCCATTCTACTTTCTCTATTCCCCGCTGACAAACAAGGCTTGATGATTCATAGTTCAATTTACGAAAGTTTCAAGAACATATATCATCCAACAAGTTTGCTGAATGAAATGTAAATAAACTCAGATAAAACCAAATCAGATATTTGTAAAGGTACATTTGAACCAATGCATGTCGTTTTATGCTCTTCCTTAACTCATGGATGCATGAGCTAGTGCAAAGTGATGGTTGTCTTTCTCAACTAATCAAAGCAATCCTCCCCTCAAGCAGATTTCCCTCTTGTAGGAGTCTCTTCATCACTACATGCATCATCTTTGTTCAAACTTAAGGATTTCTCCCCTCCAAGTTCGCTTTCTATAAAAAAAAAATAAAAAAATCAAATAATTAGCAAATATAATGAGTTCATTTTTCTCTTAAGTTGTAAGATTTGCTTCAAAGGAATAACCTTGTGCCCCCGATCCACTGCAAAAGAAGTTCATGAGGTTGTTGCGCGATTCCTCCAAAAAGCATTTAATGTCGGTTTCTGAATTTGCCTTTTCAACACTGGTATAGTCAACACTTCTGCTAGTTTCAAGTTGAGCATTTGGAAACTTCTCTATATTAGAGATCTTAAATAACTTGCATGGAGGAATTTCTTCTTTCTTACTAGAAGATATATTTCTCTTCGATAAACCTTTTGCTGCAGTACCAGGTTCTTCCTCCTGAATTGGCACCCAAATGAAGTCTCACTAAATAAAAAATAACCAATTCACATTTTTCTTATTTAGGGTTTTGAGAACTCACTTGTACAGAATGATTTCCTGATGTCTCCTTAGCAATGAAAGCCTCCATTATAAACTCAACAACCTCAATAATTGAGCGAAACATCCTACTTGACTGTCCATGACGATAGAACTGCAAAGATAGTAGATTTCATTAGCTTCGTTAGCATCGGATAAATTCCTAAAAGTCATGTGCAAAGCTATTACTCATCAAAAGGTGTAAAGAAAGTTTGAGTACACTTAATAATAATAAAATAGGTGATAAAGTAAAGTACGATTTTTTTCAATCCTTTATGCCAACATATATTGCTAGATAATTCATTTCATCTCCTTGCAATGTCTAAAAGATAACAAATCACTCAAATATACAGTACTTCTTTTGAAACTTTGATACTATTAAGGAAAGCATAATCAACAAAAGTTTTGAATATGCAATTACCAAATCTAATTTTTCATTTGCACGTCGTCTGCATTCGATATGCCACTCTCGAAGCGTCTCTACAAATGAAGATTGATGTTGGATATTTTGCAACCAATAGTTAATAGTGGCATCACAAAAATGAATGAACTCTAAAGACTTATAGATATATAAATTGAGATATTGATGTGAATTTCAATGTAAAAACATAGAGAAGAAATTCTAGAAGCTACCTTGTTCAAGTCTATCCCAATTTGACAATCCGGGGGTAGTACGAAAGATACAATCTCTTCCCCAACTAGTGTGCTTTTAGCCCTAGTTTTGGCTTTGGCTGAAGATGGATTTGATTGTGCCTAGGATTTAATCATATGTCATTTATCAATCAATATTCACTAATACTCAGAAATGTTGTTCAAATCTTCACAATGCATATGTGAACAACGTATAAAAAAATCATCTAACTAATATTACCTCGATATTCGAGGCATTTATCCCGCCATAATGTTCCGGTACACAATACGATATCGGATCCGGGTTAAGCACCTCATCTGAACTTTTTCTCAATTGTGAAGCAACTTCCTACAATCACAAATCATCAGTATTATACCTTATTATTAGAGACAACAATTATGAACATATGTACCATATTTATACATACATCATGTAGTTGTAACTTTTTGCAAAGGAAATCTAGTTGCGCACTTCATATATACATCCAAGTTTAGCAAATATACTTCAAGAATCAAGATAGAGTCATGTGCATCACAATGTTATACAATGTCAATCTTTTTGTGAAGACATCCACATTCAAAAACTAAGTATCGAACCTCATAAAAGAAAATTTGAAAAGCCATACTCTATAATAGTAAAATTGCATTTGTGTCATAGTCTATCTCACAAAATATAAAAGAACAAAATAAACCTTACACGATATTTATATCCAAAAAATAACTTTAACTTTATAGAAAGTTATAACTTACATTGACTATTGTTCTAAGTGATGTATACACTCAGTCACGTTCTCCTCCTTGATTCGGAATGTCTAGTTTCTTTGAACCCCATGCTTCATTCGATCCAATCATAACAAGAGACTTGTTTATAGTGGAGACTGACCAATTAACCTGCAAGGATGAAAGAGGCAGAAAAGTACAAGATATGAGTAAAAAAAGTATCAAAGCATATACAATTATGTTTTTTTTTTTTGGTAAAAAAAAAGTATACAACTATGTTCATCATTAAATGCTGCCCAATGATTCGAAACGGGAAAAATTATATGCTGGAAAATAGGATCTTGAACTATATTCATTATATTATCCTAATATAGGATTCTTACTATTTGAGCATTATCATGTAATTGTACTTATGCATTTAGATATCTTTCTATATGATGGGACTAAATTTCTATGCACTAGAAGAATAGACACTAATGTTCAAGGTGCTGGTTTGACTATACACATTATTAATGTATATGGAACTCATTTCCTTTAACCGGTATTATTCCTTATATCTTAATAATGTTTACCATGACAAATTCTACGGTCTGATTAATTACAAAATCTAATAAAGATTTGGCATTTCAAATAACTGTCATTTGTGTTATTGTCCAACGAATAATGAATAACAGACAACGATTCATAAATCAAACTATGTAAAGGGTAATACATTCAAACCAACAACCCTAGAACAAGATTATCTATCCTTCCAATGTATATAAGCAAAAGCAACCTATTGGCCATTTTAATTCTATCATCCACAAAATCATATTTTGGTATACATGCATTTTATAAATATGCTTGCTCACAAAAAATATGGACGCACAAAAGACATATGAACATATAGATACATACATACATACATACATACATACATACATACATACATATATATATATATATATTATTTTTTTTGTCAATAAAAGATTTAAGCATTTTTTTAGACATTTTATACAATAACAAAATCGAAAAAATTGTCCAAAAAGTCTCAAATCCAGTGGCCAATTCAATCATAAACCTTTAAATTTTGCCAATTTAGTCAAAAACATTTTGACAATATGCTAACGTAATTTTTCCAATTAATTTTAGGCGGAAATCGCTAACATGGACACCACCATCCTATGTGGCTCAGCCAATGCTGATGTAAACAACTCTTGCGATTTTTTAAAAAAATTTCTACCTTTTTTCTTCTTTTTTTCATTTTTTCTTTCTTTTCTTTTTTCATTCATTAGGTAACTGGGGCCCGGCAAGTTCAAATAGGCAAGGATCACGATGCCCTTGCCTGTGGCCAACAACCCCACCAAGCAAAAATTCAATGAAGGAAAAAGAAAAAGTGAAAGAAAAATTCAGAAAAAATTCAGAAATTTTAAAATAAAAAGGAAAAAGCATACAAATAAACAATTTTCGGCCAAAATTGGCCAGAAGGACTTGCAAATCCTCAAAAGATTTAGGACTAAATTGAAAAAATTGAAAATTTTATAACTGAACTAGCCATCATATAATAGGTTTAGGACTTTTTGGACAATTATCCAAAATAAAATTCAACCAAATGAGTTTGTAGAATCACCTCACATAATAGAATTAGATTCTAACTTGATAGAAAGTTTGTAGAATCACCTCACAGAACTAAATGATGGAGTTGTGGTAAATCAAATCTTAACTCTATCATAAACCAAATGAGTTTGCTTGAGAGCATAGGAATTATTTTTTTATTATCTATAATCAATCCTAAAAATTGGTTTTTTTTTTTTGTAACAAATCCATTTCTTTGTATTTGAAAAACGAATACCTGGTCAATAACCTAGTACAAAGGTCAATTGAGACATACCTCAATCATTTTCGATTGATCTGCACTTGTCTTTGGAGATGATACCCCTGATAATCCATCTTGGAATTGCTCTTGCGGTGAGGTAGGTGGGGTTGAAATTTTAGGGTCTTCCATTTGAAAGAGAGGAGACAGTAGATGTAGAGTATAAAATGGTCAATATTTCAAAGAACGCAGTTAAATAGAGCCAAACAATTTTGCCAATTTATTATGTTGAACTAGTACATGTACATCAATGCAATCTCATGAAATTTAAATTACCTAAGTTGGCAGTCAAAAAGAGCTAATTAGCCTCTTATATTCACATAACAGCTAAATTGAATTTGACCCTACTAAATTATAACCTTTTTCATAAATGCAAAGCCAAATATAATCATTAGGTACACGAACCTATCTTATGTGTATTTCTTATTACAAAGGAAACTTCAAATGAGTTGGGGCAAGTGAAACTTGGAAAAACATATCCACTTTCGTGACTTTTAATTGATTTACTGAAAATACGATTATTTGAAATTATTTAGGCGCTTTTGCAGCAGAGAGAGAGAGCCAAAGGAATTTTAGGAATGTATACTAGCACCAATATCATTTAGGTTAACCAGTTGATGTGTGATTAGAAATACTATAATCAGAATTAACATTTAAGAGATTGCCAAATTTTATGGATGTAAGTGGTCAAATGTAAAGAGGTCTCGAGACATGCATTGATCCTCATCTCTTATGCATTTCAAATTCAAACCTCAAATGCTCATTAGACTAAAGCATTAAATGCTAGATTTTGCATTTTTGAATTCCATGCATGGCCTTTGCCTTTTATAGGGATCATTAAAACCGTAATCATATCACATTAACTACAATGAACGATGAATTTAAACCGATCATTTCAAATATCTAGCCACAACATCTTATTAGCAAATGAACTCCATTTTTGGTGCGATGAAAGGAACATACCCTTACTTCTGCAAGTTTGGAATAAAATTTTGTTATAGGCTCAGTAAGAGCGAAGGAGATCACATGTTCACTTGAAAAGCTAGTATGCATCTTGTTGATATTGAAATAATTGTCTAAAAATTCCTAAACCTATTATATAGTTGTTAATCCAGTCTTAAACTTTTCAATTTGACCAATATTTTGACAATTTGCAAATATAGTCCTTCTAGCCAAAATTGGTTGGAAATTACTGATGTTGCCACTAGTCATTCTATGCGACATGGTCATAGGATGGGCGATGTTATATGAACGACTTTTGCAATTTTTTTTATCTTTTCTTTATTTCATTTTTTTATTCATTGTTCACTTCCTACAAAGGCCGATAGGGATCATTGGGGCCTCGACGATGGCCAATTGCGGGTGCAAGCCCTTGCCTATGGCTGGTGAGGATCATCTGCCGTCTTCTAAGAAGCAATTAGTGAAAAGAAAAAATATAATAAAATTGCAGAAATCGTCCACGTTAGCGCCGATGCGCCATGTAAGATGGCCATCGGTTGCATCAGCAATTTCCAATCAATCACAGGAGAGTCAGTGCTTAGACATGAGTGTGGCATTTCCTTTTCACTTCCTTTCTTAAAGTGTCGCATGTACAAACAACTAATTTGGGAGCAAAATAAGGGGGAAGCGGCTAAACTATTGCTTCCATGCATAAACATAAACAGATCATTGGTTGTATATGCATATCCATGTACATGTAGGTACCCCATTGGATGCTCTTCTCTAAGCTCATTATGCACATGTACGAGTTCTCAAAGCATACCCCTACCTCAGGCAAACACGGATTGACATGCTTCCACTCTCACTGGAAAAATCTAAGCTCCTTCCCTTCTGTATACATTTAAATCAGCATGAGTATCATGGAGCCTTTGGGACAAGTAGGTCTGACATTGGACAGGCGGAAACCTACCCATTGATGCAATTTTGAACAAACTTAGGATCCCATGCTGGTGTAAATTTTCTCATCTGCAACATGTCTAATCACTAATGGAGTAGCTATGTTAAATGCAGTACCCAGATCCCTACGAAAAGGATCCAACCTTGTAAAGAGAGTGCAAGCGTGCGGTTGATCGTATCAATTCATCAGATTTGACATAGGTCAATGCCTAATTCACGAGTAAACATTTTTTTCCTCGTGAATTCACTCTTTTGATTTGTAAGTTACAAATTGGACATCATTATATGCAAAATAACTTAAGTATATAAATGAGTTGTGCTTAAATTTCAAATCTTCTCTTAAAAGGATCTCCGAACTTAAAAAGGAGAATTCTTGGCTTAGGCAACAGGATTTTTCTCGAAAAGAAAATTTTGAAATTTTGCAAAAATATTTTTTACAAACAAAAGAAAGTCGAAATTGACTTCTCAAAGAAAATGATTCTTTAAAGAAAGAATTTTCAAATATTTCGACAAAATTTTCAATTGGATCAAAAACATTAGAGCATATCATTTCCATACAAATTCCTTACTATAATAAGTTAGGACTTGGTTTCAATAAGGAAAGTGATTCTCTAATAAATTTTCCTAAAGTCAAGGAGAGACTTAAACAAAGACCTTCTAGACTTGCGTACAAGAAGCATTTTGAAAGGATTTTTACAAAACCTGTTGGTCGAAATGCTCTCAAGTGTTCAAATTGTGGAGACTTGACACATTTTGATAAAGAATGTCCTAAAGTCTGGAGACCTATTAAGGAAGATTGGATAAAAACAACATATTCAACTAACTCTTATGGACCCAAGAAAAAATGGGTACCAAAGAAAATGTGAGTTATTTTTGCAGGAAATAAAGAAAGAGAAGAAAGAGATTTGGTAAGGAATGTATTTTTTATTTGGGCACATAATTCTTATTTTGCTTGATATTCAATATATCCTTGGTTGATTCAGATTTTATAATTATTATATGATTGGTTTTATCAAAGGAAGAATCGTGTGATCATTTTGCTTAGAGACAAATGAACTTATTTGGTTTGATTTTATACTCTTAGATTTTATCATATTTTGCCATGTAAAAATCTGTTTTACGTAATATTAATTTATTATGCAAGATATTCTTAGATACTCAAGGATTTTATTCTTTCTGTTTTTATCGTACTATGACCAAGTGAGAATTTATTTTTCAAAATATTATGGTGGATAACATTCTTTCTTTGAATACTTTGTTATGATGAATTAAGAAATAATATTTGATTATAAAGATTTCATATTTTACTCTAACGTCATGGAAGGATCCAAATTGATGGATACCTAAAAATGAAATGAGTTGATTGCAGGAAATTCTATAACGAAAGGACGATCGTGAATCTACGCAGATTTTGGTACAATCTGAAAAATATCTCCTGCGAAAATTGGTAATGATTTTATTTTTTCAATGGTATATTTGAAACATATACCTTGGGTAAGAGAAAAAAATTATCATCCTGCCTTATAAATTTCTACGTGCATTTATCATAATTTTGGATAATTGTTTATTATATTTCGAATATCTTTTGTCATAAATATAAGGTATTGCAATTTTGGCACATGACAGAAATATCTATTTTCCTTTTGCAAAATGCATATCTGAAATTTATACTCAAGGAAATCTCTTTGATCTCGAAAAACATTACTGCATATTCATGGATATTTTTGCTATATTCTTAGAAGATATATTATATCTAGCAAGTTTGATCCGCAAATCAAAGGAAAATATTACGTGACATTTTTGCAAAAATAATTTCTATTATATAAGAATTTGCAGGTGACAAATAGAATCTTCCATATGAATTTTGGAAAGCTCGATCATAAAATCGTGAAGATTTTATACTATCTTTTGAAGGTTTAAAAATTCCCTTCCTTGTGCAAAATTTTTTGCTTATTGAGTAAATCCCTTATGCGTCGTACGAAAGATTGAGTAGTCCTGAATTTTAATTTCATATATGAATACTTTTAATTTCATGGTATTCAATTTATTTATTTGAAGAAATGACATTATATATTATGTGGATATTATTACAGCTTATTTGTGCAAAAAGTTTGTTAAGTTGATGCAGGTTGAATTCGACCCGAGCTTGATTGAAGAAAATAAATTTTTGCCTCGAATATCAAAATGCAAGTGATCGTTGCGGATGTTGTCACTACAAAGAAAATACTAGAAAAATATTATGTTCAACGTGCACAAGCCACAATTGTTTCTATTCGCAAATATTGTCATGATCACAGGGGGAGAACATGAATTCAAAAGAAATGGAAAGAATCGTGATCACCTCAAAAGGCAACAAATTGAGGGGGAGCTTTGAACAATTTTGGAAAAATCTCTTTGAATCGATCGTGATCTTGGAAGGAAGGAAATGTAAATTTATCAGAATTTGTCAAGTTCTACAAAATCCGATTAGTGCATCATTTATTACTTTTTGTCATTAACAAATCTCTTATTGATATTATCATTTTATTATGACAAAAAGGGTAAGCTAATTTTATAATGCATATGTGATTTTCATTGGATACTTGCTGATATATATCATTGAAGTGAGCTATATTGCATATCTATAATATTCGATTTACTTTATAAAAGCTGAATTTTTGGAAATTGTGTTTCATGTAAGATTTTTTTATCATTTTATATTCTCTACGTGACTCTTTTTCCATTATTATCACTTTTTGATTATGACAAAAATGGGAAGAAGATATGAATATGCATATGTGTTGATCGGTTGATATTATTTAGTGCATAATATTGAGCTGCGATTATTATTTTTTAATATATTGTTATGCTCAATCTATTTGCTATCTTTTAATATTCTTTAATTTAAATTAATATTTTTAAAAGTATGTTTACAAATTTGCATATTCAAATATTGTTTTGTCATCATCAAAAATGGGGAGATTGTTAGGGAAATCCCTTATGATGATTTGAAGGTGACAAAATAAATCAAAGGCTACTAATATGTTTAATGGTTAAATAATAGACCATGCAGATGATAGAACATATAAAGGATATTGTCAAAATCTAAAGAAGGCCAGAAGATTGAATGTAACACATGTCTAAAGTATATCTTGAAGATTTCCAAACTTCTGTGTCAAAGTCTGAAGACTGCTAGACTTTAATGTCTCTACATTAGAAGTCTGCCTACTCTGACAAATTTCAGACTGAACGTGAATGGAGAACCAGAAGACAAACTTTATGCTGAAGCTAAACTAGGTACATACTTTAAAGCTAAATCTGTTCAGAAGCAGAATATGTTCAGACTCAGATTGTAAAGTCTATCGCACTCAGACTCAGATTGTAAAGTCTATTGCTCTCAGACTTTACATCCAGATTCGACAGAACGTAACACAAGCCCCAAATGTATAACGGCTAATGATCTGGTTTGGATTCTACATCAATATTGATTTGATTGATTCAATCTAATTGATTGACAATTTGATCTTGAAGACAAGAACTTTCTATACGAAGGAGCTTTACTTATGGAAATCAAGATTCTGTTTGTATGGCGATCGGAATCAATTTGGGATTATACTTTTGTCACTCAATAGCTACCAAATCTTCTAGATATAGAGCTGTCCAACGGGTAGATTGGAAGATGATCCTCAAGATGCTATCCAACGGCTAGTTTGGAAGTGGATGAGTATTTAAGGAGATCAAGGACCGATGAGCAAGTAAGAGACGCATGGGAGAGTGGACGTAGGCTTGCGTCACTATAAACCTTGTGTTCTTATTCTCTTCCCTAAATCTCTTTATTTTGAATTTATAATTCCAAAAAGTTTGAGCAGAATCTATGTTTACCTTCGATCATACACTTATCTATTAGAGATGAGGGCCAACAAGGCTCAACCTCAAATTTGGATACATTTTGAATGTGTTGAACACGTCAAACTAGGTAACTGATTAATTAAACCTATCGTGTTCCAATTTTCATGTATACGGCACGATTAATAAAGATTTCATGATCAAATCAAATTAATTTTGACACGACATGACTATGACATAAAGAGATGAGCTTCACCTAGCCTCATCGAATCTAGCTAGGTCAAATATATTGCTACCTCCTTTTGTCAATAGATAACCAAGTGGTATTAACGTGGCTGGTCCTAAACATGTTGGGTTGACTATCACCAGATCTTACAAGGGCAACCCAATCATCGCTTCGCTAGCCCATCGTTTGGCGAAGGCCGTCTAGCTTGTGGCCTCCGGCAAGGGCTCTAAGCTCGCAAGAGGCTGGCAAGTTCACCTCAATCTCACTCGTAGGCAACCGACTAGAGAAAGGAGGAGGAGAAGAGGAAAAAATAAAATAAAATTAAAAAATTAAAAAAATTAAAATATTATGAAAAGTTATCCACGTCAATGTCAACCGTGTCACGTTAGTAATATCCAGTCAAAATTAGTCAGAATGACTGAATTGGTATTAGGTCAAAAGGTTTAAGGCCAAATTGACACTAAGTCAAAAGATTATTAGAGGCTTGGGATTAAATTGGCACTAATGCAAAAGATTAATGACTTTTCTAACACTTATTTCATATTGTTCACAAATGTTAATGTGAAAAAAACTCTACTCGACAATGGGATTAAGGGCTACATTTCCACTCAATCGCCCCGTCTAATTGATGGATTATAGATTATCAACATCGCATTCATATGAAATCAATTCCATATGCAACGCTTACTTAAATATCATAATTTATAAGTTTCGTAACCTTTTTTTCCGATCGCTGGGTGTCATATAACTTTTTTATCAATCACTTGAATGTCATAACTATTTTAAAATATTTACCAAGATTTCCTGCACTTTAGTGACTTAAGTGATCGGCTACATGGTTGCCGATTTCTATCACAGTTTGATGTCGATGTTTGTTCGGCTCCCAAGAATAGTGCACGTATTGAGTCTTTATTGGAGTGTTCCTCTCAAGAGACTATTTGTATTTCTATGTCTAGTTTAATATTTTGTAGATTCTCAAGAATCTGTCTTCTTAAAATGCTAGATACATCTAGAGTGATTTAAGAGTAAGAGTAAGATTCGTGTAACAAAACTATATAAAGAAAGTCTTGTGATCTTTACCAAAAAAAAGAAAGTCTTGTGATCATTTCTGTCAAGGTGAAAACAAGATGAAATAATAAATCATGAATCGACAATTCACCTTCAAATTATCCTATCAAAACTATCTTCCTCTAGACCCTTTTTGCCTTTTCTTATTCTATTCAGGAGATAAATTAGAGCACACAACGCAAGTACAATTGCAGCTGGAATCCAAACCCACACCAGCTTAGGATTTTCGTCAAATTTTGAGACCTTAAAGAACCATGACCTTATGCAGTTCAACTCTGTATAGCCGCTGGTTGAAGTGGATCCTAGGCACATATCCTGCGGGAGATACTATGAAATATCAAAAGGGAAAGAAATAAGTGGATTCTTCATGTTTCCTCCTGTTTCATTGTTCGAAGAGACAAACAGGGAGATATTCTTCCCGTCATATTCCGCTCCGACTGTTATATAGGTAGCTGTTGAAATATTGAAACTGTAATTAGCCAAAGGATCTTGTTTGCTCGAGAAAATGCTATTCACATCCAGCCATGCGGTTATCATCACCGTCTTCTGCATAGCTCTTGTGGGTGTCAAATTCTATAGCTGCTACCTGGTTCAAAGGGTGTCCGTTTGTGCTTCAGTTGACTATGCCGAGCCATCTTCCTTTGCTGTTGTCTGGAGACCCATTTCTCCAGTTATAACAAAGGCAAGAACTTCACCACCCAGGACAGTCCGCTCAGTTATACTGAGAACAAAGTTGGAATTTTAAGGTGCAGTGACTCAACTGTCCCCTTTTTCTTCCATAGCTTGAATGAGTCTCCGGACAATATGCAGCCAGACAAGTTTGAGATAGAAGCTACACTTACATCTGGTGTCACTTGGAGGACATTGAAAACTACATAGGAATTTTCCCTGATGAAATGGTCTCACCTGTTTCATTAGGATGGGGCATTTGAACCTCAATCATGTCGCTTGATCAAAAGTAGATACCAAGATGGTAACTACTAGCAATAGCTACTAGACAGAAGGAGTAATATACATTCTTAGGTGAAAAGACGAAACGGAAGTCAAGAGGTTTAAGAGTTGCCGATTGAGGAAGCACTTTTCAAGAGTGGAGAGATTTTTACATGGCCGGTGACGTTTCTAAGATAATTAAAGTGGTGAATTCAAGAAAAATTAGGTGAGGGATGACCAATTATATTTTGAAGAAATATTCATGTAATCCTCTTTTGGAATGGCACCGTTAATGAATGACTTCGAGCGGACATAAAGCAGTTCTTTTCATGGTTGATGTAAACTAGAAAGCTAAAAGAGAATGGAAGGAACTTTCAGGATCCAAGTTCTGCTCAACTCCTCTGCATTTTGATCATATTTTCCTCTCTGAACCATCTCTTCCACAGATCACACAACTGGATTTTCGAACCTGATTAGTTATAGTTTTGTATGTATGTCTGTAGATGGACCTTGTCAAGTTACTATTATTCTATAAACCCAAATTGTAATAGTGCCAAAGTGACTCTTTGCTAACTTGTTCTATAATCTAACCTGCTTGGTCAATTTCAAACGGTAATTAGCTGACTTATAGACATGTAAGATTGACTCATGATTAGAGGATAATTGTCTCAGATTGAAATGATTTAATACAATAGAACTTTTGTATGTTTTGTTCTTAACTACTAAGATGCTAATGTTTATCCGACGACTCAAACAGTCAAAGTGATTTTTTTTTATTTTTTTTTTGGGTGAGGAAGTAAGGTATACACAACCCCGTCAAATTGATAGGATCTGATTATGCCAACGCAAGAGGAAAATTAATGAAAACCCGGATTGACACAAGCAACACAAGAGGATGTCTTCAACTCTGACCCCATCTACTTTGGATTCATCAGAAGAGCCAATCAATTATGCTCTGTAATCATTGGTTAACTCTGTGTTTATTATGTTCTGTGCTGTACTAACGTTGCTCGAGTGCTCAGCAGAATCAAAACAAAGTCTTCGGGAAGTTTTCTACTTTGCGTCTTCAAATGCATCGGGTTGTCCTAATGCTGTCTGACTAAAGTTGGGGATGCATGTGCTTTTAGGGATTGAATTATGTGACATAAAGTCTGGTCTTCTCCAGAGAAAGCCATGTGGGCGTCCCATTGCTGTATCAGCATAAATTGGGTCGCAAAGATTTTGATTTTGAATCGTTCTTAAGATTTTTCTGCATTCTTGATATCTTGATGAACAGCTTTGAAAGGAAGTATTCTTCTTATTCTCTCTCTTTCTTACATACACGTGCTTACTTTAACTCAGAGGCCAGTCTACCAAGAAGGTGCTTTTCAGGTGCAAAGTTTGCGGGAAAATAGGTATGGGCTTTTCATACGACTGTCAAGAGTGCATACTCGATTTGTACTATCTCTGCGCTGTTGCACCTTCATCATTTCTGTCACTCTGCTAGAACAGCAGCTGAATTCTTTTCATGCCAGGCCATCGGGCCATAGCGTCCCAACCCTACCAGGGCTGGGATTCATTAATCATCCAAGCGCATATCTCGCAGATCAACTTGGATTTGCAACCATGAGATCCCAAGCATTTCTTCTGGGACATGGTCACTATCCAAGTGTGCCTTGTTGTAAATTTTTGGGACATGGATATAGTCAGAGGCAAGATTGGGGTGAGAGTAGTGTGATGGCTCACACGTTACATGGGATTATGGACGGTTCGACTCAGCAAGTCGGGATGGCTATTTTCCAAGGCTTCCTAGGATTCTAGGGTAACATTTCTTGTCATACAATCTTCCACTTATTGGTAGCTTCGAGTACACTATGAGGTATGAAGAAATCACCTTGTATGAAAAGATATAGATAAGATGTGATGACATGATCACATCACACCAATTCTTCAATTTAGGACATTTTTTAACACACAACTTACGTATGTATCTCAACAATAACAGCATAGAATAAAGAGAAAAAATATTCATCGATGAGTCCACAAATAAAAAGCAGCTTTTTTCCTATTTTTGACAACTCAACAGAGAATAAATTCTCATGCTTTAATGAATATACAAATGTAGAGGAGATAATATTAATTTCCGTGGTCTTCTTTGGTGGTTTCCATAAGGATTAAACAAACCATGGATTTTACTCAAAAATAAAATGTATCAAAATAATCATTGACTATATATACAAAGATATAAATAAGATGTGATGACATGATCATTCTTTCTCGATTCATTCGAAAGATAGTTATATTACCAGATTCATATTCTTAGTTGTTTTAGAAAGTATTAAACAAGAATTACTCTTGAGTCGTCCATACAAATGTCAATTCCAAAAGCCTGAAAATATCCACGACGATATTTATAGTTTATTATTTGATAATGAAATAGTGAACTGCGAATAGTAACGATACCAATTAAAAGATATAAGTTCTTGTACATTGATAATGTTAACCATTACAGAATCGACCATCTAAATAATTACAAAAGCTAATCAATTACCTTGAAGTGAATATAACTGGTAATAGTGCCTACAGTTGGAGAAAGATACTGCAAGTTAGGCCTCATCTTAAGCCTCATGTTGGATGCTCGATTGGTAATGGCCAATAAGCGTGCCTTTAGCACGATAACTGACACTCATATGGCTGTATCTTCTGATCAGTATCCTAAAAGAATAGCCTATGATGCTGGTCTAAGCCTCCGTGCCAAGGTTAGCGAGATGTCCGCGACTCCGATTGGGCATGGTCTCGTACCAAATGAGAACCTGATGGGAATTTAAGCTGTTATTTGAGATACTCAACCTAATCACCTAGCCGAGTTCTATGTCACAGAAAATGAATCTAGAAATGGTTTGTTTTCTAATGTGACAATTCCAGGAAAATATGGCAGTGGATACTTGAATAGTGGGAGACAAATGCCCCCATTACGTTCCCGATTTCGTTATTTCCACTCACCGGCTCCTATACTGATGACAACAATTTGAAGAGAGTTTTTATTCTCAATAAAGATTATAAGCCACGAAAAACAAATGGAAAAAAAAACGTAGGCTTTATTCCCATTCTACTTTCTCTATTCCCGGCTGACAAACAAGGCTTGATGATTCATAGTTCAATTTACGAAAGTTTCAAGAACAGATATCATCCAACAAGTTTGCTGAATGAAATGTAAATAAACTCAGTTGCACTTATTGGATAAACCAAATCAGATATTTGTGAAGATACAGTTGAACTAATGCATGTCGTTTTATGCTCTTCCTTAAATCATGGATGCATGAGCTGGTGCAAAGTGATGGTTGTCTTTCTCAACTAATCAAAGCAATCTTCCCCTCAAGCAGATTTGCCTCTTGTAGGAGTCTCTTCATCACTAAATGCATCATATTTGTTCTCACTGCTTGATTCAAGGATTTCTCCCCTCCAAGTTCGCTTTCTATAAAAAAAAAAAATAATAATCAAATAATTAGCAGATATAAGGAGCTCATTTTTCTCTTAAGTTGTAAGATTTGCTTCAATGGAATAACCTTGTGCCCCTGATCCACTACAGAAGAAGTTCATGAGGTTGTTGTGCGATTCCTCCAAAAAATGTTTAATGTTGGTTTCTGAATTTGCGTTTTCAACACTAGTATAGTCAACACTTCTGCTAGTTTCAGGTTGAGCATTTGGAAACTTCTCTGCATTAGAGATCTTAAATAACTTGGATGGAGGAATTTCTTCCTTCTTGGAAGACACATTTCTCTTCGATGAACCTCTTGCTGCAGTAGTAGGACCTTGCTCCTGAATTAGCACCCAAATGAAGTGTCACTAAATAAAAAATAACGAGTTCACATTTTACTTATTTAGGGTTTTGATAACTCACTTGTATAGAATGATTCCGTGATGTCTCCTTAGCAATGAAAGCCTCCATTATAAACTCAACAACCTCAATAGTTGAGCGAAACATCCTACTTGACTGTTCATGATGATAGAACTGCAAAGATAGTAGATTTCGTTAGCTTCATTAGCATCAGATAAATTCCAAAAGATCATGTGCAAAGCTATTACTCATCAAAAGGTGTAAAGAAAGTTTGAGTACACATAATAATAAAATAGGTGATAAAGTAAAAGTAAGATTTTTTTCAATCCTTTATGCCAACATACATTGCTAGATAATTCATTTCATCTCCTTGCAATGTCTAAAAGATTAAAAAAAAAAAAAAATCAGTCAAGTATACAGTACTTCTTTTGAAACTTTGATACTATTAAGGAAAGTAGAATCAACAAAAGTTTTGAATATGCAATTACCAAATCTAATTTTCCATTTGCACATCGTATGCATTCAATATGCCACTCTCGAAGCCTCTCTTCAAATAAAGATTGATGTTGGATATTCTGCAACCAATAGTTAATAGTGGCATCACAAAAATGAATGAACTCTAAAGATTTATAGATATGTAAATTCAGATATTGATGTGAATTTAAATGTAAAAACATAGAGAAGAAATTCTAGAAGCCACCTTGCTCAAGTCTGTCCCAATTTGACAATTCGGGGGTAGTACGAAAGATACAATCTCTTCCCCAACTAGTATGCTTTTAGCCCTAGTTTTGGCTTTGGCTAAAGATGGATTTGATTATGCCTAGGATTTAATCATATGTCATTTATCAATCAATATTCACTCCAACTCAGAAATGTTGTTCAAATCTTCACAATGCATATGTGAACAATGTATAAAAAAATCATCAAAATAAAAATTACCTCGATATTCAAGCCATTTATCCCACCATAATGTTCTGGTATACAATATAATATCGGATCCGGGTCAAGCACCTCATCTGAACTTTTTCTCAATTGTGAAGCAACTTCCTACAATCACGAATCATCAGTATTATACCTTATTATTAGAGAATGGAATATTTATGACTTATAGTCAAAGTCAAACAATTGTGAATAGATGTACTATATTTATACATAGATCATGTAGTTGTAACTTTTTGCAAGTGAAATCTAGTTGCACACTTCATATATACATCTAGGTTTATCAAATATACTTCAAAAATCAAGATGAATGAGTCATGTGCATCACAATGCTATACTATGTCAATCTTTTTGTGAAGACTTCCGCATTCAAAAACTAAGTATTCAACCTCATAAAAGAAAATTTGAAAAAGCCATACTCTATAATAGTAAAAAATTGCATTTGTGTCACAGTCTATCTCACAAAATATCAAAGAACAAAATAAACCTTACAAGATATTCATATCCAAAAAATAACTTTATAGAAAGTTACAACTTACATTGACTATTGCTCTAAGTGATGTATACACTCGGTCACGTCCTCCTCCTTGATTCGGAATGTCTTGTTTCTTTGAACCACATGCTTCATTCGATCCAATCATAACACGAGACTTGTTTATAGTGGAGACTGACCAATTCACTTGCAAGGATGAAAGAGGTAGAAAAGAACAGGATATGAGTAAAAAAATTTATCAAAGCATATACAACTATGTTAATCATTAAATGCTACCCAATGATTCGAAATGGAAAAATATATATGCTGCAAAATAGGATCTTGAACTATATTCATTATATTACCCTAATATTGGATTCGCACTATTTGAGCATTATCATCTAATTGTATTTATGCATTTAGATATCTTTCTATATGATGGGACTAAATTTCGATGCACTAGAAGAATAGACACTAATGTTCAAGGTGCTGGTTTGACTGTACACATTATTAATGTATATGGAACTCATTTCCTTTAACCGGTATTATTCCTTCTATATTAATAATGTTTACCATGACAAATTTTACGGTGTGACTAATTACAAAATCTAATAAAGATTTGGCATTTCAAAGAACTATCATTTGTTTTATTGTCCAACGAATAACGAATAACTGATAAGGATTCATTAATTGAACTATGTAAAGGGTAGTACATTCAAACCACCAACCCTAGAACAAGATTATCTATCCTTCCAATGTATATAAGCAAAAGCAACCTATTGGCCATTTTAATCCTATCATAAGCAAAATCATATTCTGGTATACATGCATTTTATAAATCTGCATACTCATAAAAAAAATATGGACGCACCAAAGACATATGAAGATATTGGTACATATAAATATATATGTAACTTTTTTTTGTCAATAAAAGATTTAAACATTTTTTAGACAATTTATACAATAACAAAATTGAAAAATTGTCCAAAAAGTCTCAAACCCAATGGTCGATTCAATCATAAACCTTTAAATTTTGCCAATTTAGTCAAAAACATTTTGACAATATGCTAATGTAATGTTTCCAATCAATTTTAGGTAGAAATCGCTGACATAGATACCGCCATCCTACGTGACTCAGCCAATGCTGACATGAACAACTCTTGCAATTTTTTAAAAAATTTCTACATTTTTCTTTTTTTTTCCTTTTTTCTTCTCTTTTCTTTTCTTTTTTCCTTCACTAGCTAACTGGGGCCCGGCAACATCAAATAGGCGAGGATCGTGATGCCCTTGCCTATGGCTAACAACCCCGCCAAGTAGAAATTAAATGAAGGAAAAAAAAAAGAACAAAAAAAGAAAAAAATTTCAAAAAAATTTAGAAATTTTAAAATAAAAATGAAAAATATCCACATAAACAATTTTCGGCCAAAATTGGCCAGAATGACTTGCAAATCCTCAAAAGATTTAGGACTAAATTGAAAAAATTGAAAAGTTTATAACTGAACTAGCCATCATCTAATACGTTTATGACTTTTTGAACAATTTTCCAAAAAAAAATTCAACCAAAAATTAATCGTTAGAATAAATATTTAGATTTGCATGCACTTAAAAAATAGAATTAGATTCTAACTTGATAGAAGTTAAGTTTGTAGAATCAATTCACAGATCTAGATGATGGAGTTGTGGTCAATCAAATCTTAACTCTATCATAAACCAAATGAGGTTGCTTGAGAGCATAGGAATTATTTTTTTATTATCTATTATCAATCATAAATTTTGGTTTATTTTTCGTTAAAAAAAATCCATTTCTTTGTATTTGGAAAATGAATACCTAGTCAATAACCTAGTGCAAAGGTCAATTGAGACATACCTCAATCATTTTCGATTGATCTGCACTTGTCTTTGGAGATGATACCCGAGATAATCCATCTTGGAATTGCTCTTGCGGTGAGGTAGGTGTGGTTGAAATTTTAGGGTCTTCCATTTGAAAGAGAGGAGACAGTAGATGTAGAGAATAAAATGGTCAATATTTCAAAGAACACAGTTAAATAGAGCCAAACAATTTTGCCTATTTATTATGTTGAACTAGTACATGTACATCAATGCAATCTCATGAAATTTAAAATACCTAAGTTGGCATTCAAAAAGAGCTAATTAGCCTCTCATATTCACATAAAAGCTAAATTGAATCTAACCCTACTAAATTATAACCTTTTTTCATAAATGCAAAGCCAAATATAATCATTAGATACACGAACCTCTCTTATGTGTATTGCTTATTACAAAGGAAACTTCAAATGAGTTGGGGCAAGTGAAACTTGGAAAAATATATCCACTTTCGTGACTTTTAATTGATTTATGGAAAATACGATTATTTGAAATTATTTAGGCGCTTTTGCAATAGAGAGAGAGAGAGAGAGAGAGAGAGAGAGAGAGAGAGAGAGAGAGAGAGCCAAAGGAATTTTAGGAATGTATACTAGCACCAATATCATTTAGGTTAACCAGTTGATGTGTGATTAGAAATACTATAATCAGAATTATCATTTAAGAGATTCCCAAATTTTATGGATGTAAGTGGTCAAATGTAAAGAGGTCTCCGTACACGCATTGATCCTTATCACTTATTCATTTCAAATTCAAACCCCAAATGCTCATTAGACTAAAGCATTAAATGCCAGATTTTGCATTTTTGACTTCCATGAATGGCCTTTGCCTTTTATAGGGATCATTAAAACAGTAATCATATCACATTAACTACAATGAACGATGAATTTAGCCCGATCGTTTCAAATATCTAGCCACAACATCTTATTAGCAAATGAACTCCATTTTCGGTGTGACGAAAGGAACATACCCTTACTCCTGCAAGTTTGGAATAAATTTTATTATAGGTTGGGTAAGAGCAAAGGAGATCACATGTACACTTGAAAAGCTAGTATGTATCTTGTTAATATTGGGATAATTGTCTAAAAATTCCTAAACCTATTATATACTTGTTAATCCAGTTTTAAACTTTTCAATTTGACCAATATATTCCTAAATATTTTGACAATTTGCAAATATAGTCCTAGCCAAAATTGGTCGGAAATTACTGATGTGGCCACTAATCATCCTATGCGACATGGCCGTAGGATGAGCGATGCGATATGAATGACTTCTGCAATTTTGTATCTTTTCATTTTTTTTTTTTTATTGTTCACTTCCTACAAAGGCCAATAGGGATCATTAGGGCCTCAACAATGGCCAATTGCAAGTGCAAGCCCTTGCCTGTGGCTATACATCAGAACTAGGTCCAACAATAAAATAATAATAATAATAAAAGGTCCAACAATAATAATCAAGAAAATAAGGTTCAACCTATCTCTACTAGATCTAGCTACTTATATCGATAGTATTGTATATATAAACGGAAAATTAGCAAGATACAATACATACATATAACAATCTAATAAGGAATTTTTTTTTTTAATCTATGAATCGTACATGGTGCACAGAGGAAAATTAGATAAAATAATCGATAATAGAAGTTCAGGAAACTTAATAAGACCTTTTTTTAGAATCTTTAAGCAACGAACTTATCTTTATTTTTCCATCCTGCTTTATAAAAGCTTGGCCCATTTTATGCGGTACAAGTTCTAATATACTTACGAAGTCATTAGTTCGAAGCGACTACGCTCTTATTCATCTTGAACCACGTGTCTATGGAAGGAGGTGTTCATCCGATATCATTTATAGCAATGTGATACTTTATATCTAAGGCAAGTCGTCAAAAGAAATACTAAAATTGTGACCATTCATTGGTGATTCTTTCCTTTTGAATAATATCACAATGGCTCCTTCATCAATTAAATGATCAAGATGTTATAAAACTTCACCGCGATCTAACACTTCATGTGGACCAAGACCCCAAAAGAAATACTTGAGAGTGTATTCGTCAGACAATAGGATTTATTCTACATGTATGTCTGTGACATCCTGAATTTCCAGTTCTGTTTTCAATTGAATGAATCGGGCTTTTCATCGATGCGCCTATAGTTTTATTCTCTGAGCTGATCTCTCATAAGATAACTAGTCTATCTGAGGAAGCCATTAAGGGATTTTAAAGCAATAGATTTGAGAATTCAACCAGGAATCAACTTCTCAATCGTGCTAGTCTGCAAGGATCATTACGACACAGTTAAAAATCGATTAGAGACCGGAGATAGGTCGATTCGACTGGGATATGTGATTAAGTGTGGGTGATTCCACCTAATTGCAAAATTCTCATCGATCGGCAATAAACTGATTTTTCTGTCGTTTTGGTACCCTATGTCTGCATTTGAAATCTCAAGATTTTTACTATAATCAAGAGTCGCCAATGTGTCGAAGATGTACAATGTGGCTTGAAAATAATCGACCATGGGTCAATTGTACTAAGAATTTCTAAAAGCTACCCAGTAGGCTAGGTCACGCTAAAATCACGCCAGATTGAAATTAACCTTCAATTTGAAACCGAAATTTCTGTTGTCGGGATTTATTTTAGGAGCGTAAAGTCATCCTCCGAAGATTTTTCTGCAAACCAAGATTTTTGGCGAAAATTCAAAGTAGGGCCTTTTTTACCGGAAAATTCAAGGGACCATTTTTATCGCGTTTTTTGGGATTTATGTTAATTCAATTAGTGAGGAAAAATATTAATCTGGTCAAGGACAATTTGGTTGAATTTATGGGGACCAAATTGAATTCAATTTAAGGGGAATTGGTTCAATTTGGGGGAATTTGTGTGCAAATTCGTAGGCCATGGTTCCCACAACCTTTGGACCACTTCATTGGCTTGCTAGCAAAGTTTGTGGGCAGCCAAGGGGCAATGGATGACAGCCATGGTTGGTGGGACCTTGCCAAGAGACAATGAGATAGAATTGAAGGCTTTCGAAGCCAAGAAGGACCACACAAGCCTTCTAATGTCCCCTTCTCCTTCAGCAAAGATGCTTTCCCCATAGTTGTCTATTTTGAAGCTCCAAAGTTGCAGAGAAACTAGCCAAGCTCCCTCCTACCGTCGCAAACCGCCTGCCGAGCTCCCTACCATCGCCGCTTGCCGCTCGCACATTGTCGCGCCCCCGCGTGCTCGTTCTACTCCAACCACGACTCCAGTCGTGTCCCCGAGCCTCCCTGGTCGCCATAGGGCTCAACCGGAGCCCCGTCAATGCCATCCAACCGCCGTCCGCCTTCATCGTCCACCGCTGCAGCTCCGTCCGCCCATCCCGTGCCGTTTCCAGCCTGTCACTTAGCCCAACCATTTCAGTTCTTGGACAAAACCAAAATCCAACAAGGTTCCGTGAGCTTCAAGGCCCATTTCAGGCCTCTTCCGGGCCTTGTCGGGTGTCGCTGCCAGGAGGTTTGTCGCCCGTCTCCGCGTCGCCATCGCCATGGACTCATTGGATCACTAAACTGGTGAGTTTACCTGCTAAACTCTTCTTAGAGAGTTAATGATGCTTAATGCTTGATTAGTTTAGGTTAAGTATGGTTTATGTGGTTAGTTAGAACGGATAAGTGATTTAATTATTTGATTTTGCATGTTAGGAGATTAGATCGACCTAATTTGAGACTAGATAAGTTGTACTATTTATCTAGATAGGTTCGGAATTTTCCGGGCCCATTTCCATGTTTAATTAAGCGTTTCCGGCCTAAGTTTCTATTTTTGGCATTTAATTGCATTTATTTAATTATTTTTTGTATTTATTTATTTATTTATTATTTTCCGAAAATTATATCGGGATGGCTGGTGATTGGAGTTTCGTGCCGATTGCAATGGTGCGCTTAGGTTATTTAATTGAGTGCCAAATTGTGCAAATTGAGTGGAAATTGTAATTTTGGATATTTATTGCAAAATTGTGGAATTTCGGTTACCGAGCGTCAATTTTTAATGTCAAAAATATCTTTGTAGACTATATAAATAGTGGAATTTTTGAAAATAAATATATTGCATTTTTATTCTTACCTTTACCAAAAAAAAAAAAAAGATATTGCATTTTTTCCTTAGGTCGACCGTGTACCCACACATGATTATTGTTATCGGGTATTTTTAACACGGTGAATTGTCAGCCTATATGAGCTTGATATGTCGACTTGTGAGAATAGTATACCTTATCAGCTTGTGTGAGTTATGATCGTTTATCAGCTTGTGCGAGCTACTACCTATCTATATCAGCTTGTGCGAGCTACCGTCTATCTATATATCAGCTTATGAGAGCTGTTATTGTCTATACTTTAGCTTGTGTGAGCAGTAATTGAATCGATTGATTAATAGATGGTAATAATTGATAGATAGTATTGATTGATAGATAGTATTGAATTGATAGATAGTACGGATCATATCGATTGTGTCGAATTGAGTTGATTGATTGAGTGGATCGATGGATCGTTGACATGAATTGAATTGATTGGTTGAGTATACGAATCGTATTGACTTGCAAGAAAGAACTAAGGTAAGGTAAGTCCTCTGTCTTCTGTGTGCATAGATTGCCTTTAGGCATATTTTCTTTCTAGTTGGAGTTTAGGGGGTGAACTTGCTGAGACATTATATCACCTCGTCGTGGACTCAACCTCTTCAGGTCCTTAGATGGTAGTTCCTCCGGAGCGTTTTGGCCAACCCATGAGGATTACCGAGCGGGTTTTTAGTTACCCCGATCCCATAAGTCACTGGGTCTATGAACTTGTGGTGACCACCGTCTAGGTCAAAGAGGATCTACCTCATAAGGTACCTCATCGATTCAAAGCGTGGTTTTGCTACGGACCTAATGGATTCAGGGTGGGTCCCCTTAGGGATTTTGAAATCCCCGCTGTGGTAGTTGATACTACTCTAGACGAGGATACAGCTGACCCTCCTGATGGTGTGGTGGAGGACCCAAAGCCCCTGGAGCCTATGGAGACAGAGAGATCAGTGAATGTGTCTGGCTAGCTAGTTTTAGGACAACTTCATTTTGAGAACCAGTCACCTGTAGACTTTATATTTTTGTAGACTTCTGCCTATAGACTAGTATTGTAAATAAACTAGTCAGCTATGTATAAAGGTGTGTTGTGATTATGAAATTGTGGTCCTGCTTTTCTATCACATCTTTGTGTTGTCTGGGGATTTATTTATACACTTGGCTCATTAAAATGAATGGGTTGGTGACGCATCCTTAGACGTTGCAATTTAAATCTACCACCGAGGGATGGGCACGCACTCGATGGTCGGGGCATGACAACATCTATCGCTACTCAACCTTATTGGCCCTCCCTCAGTGGGGAGAGGAAAATATGGGGTTTAGAAGTGTTGGACTATGGGAGTTCCCTAGCCGTACATGTCCCAAAAGACGTCATCACCTCGTCTTTCGAAACTAACCATATGAGTTCGCTTGATCACGATCGTGAGCTCTCCCAAACTCATACCTCACATGACAACGAAAAGTATCATGATTTGCATCCACACGATTGATACACCATGAAAAAGAAGATCGGATGTGAATATCATATTTATAGGTATTGTTACCATAGTAGCCCTCACAATAATACTCTCATCCATAATGATAGCATCACTTCATCCTTTAAGGGATCTCCACATCGGATATGCAAATTATGGTGAGTCTCGTCAAGACCCATACCCCTCATGACGGGTTTATTTATTATCTATGAGTTGTTGAAGACAGCCTAGATAAAGTTAGGAGTCGCCACTAGCTTCGTTTTTAGGGGGTCGGCTAGAAAACCCTATCGAGGGTCAGGAGTGGTCCATCAATATTCACACAACTAAGGATTCTAGGGTTCAGGAACTTGGATTATCCTAATATTTCTATTAGCGTCATTTCGGTACTTAACGATTTGTCTTATTTCTTAAGGTGTCCATGTGTGTCTTTTTGACTTCTTCTTTTTTTTGTTTTTTTTTTGAGTCAATGAAACTAACTAAGTGACCATGCATGAATGGTCAATTTCATATCAATCTATTTCTATTAAAAGAGGGAAAAAAAAAAAACACAAACGATTGAAATTTAAAGACAGTGCAGTAAGTAAATACTCAAGAAAACAGTTTAAGGAAAGCGGTAAATCTAACATGCAATCCTAAACAAAAATAAATCCAAAAGAAAGAAACCCTGCAACTCATTAGGCATTTATAAAATATGAGATAACCCGAAACATATATTGGGGAACAAATGATACAAAGACAAGGTCGGATTGGACAATGACCATCCATCTTCTTCATGTCTCGGAGGACCTCCACCTCTAGGGACCTATTCTAAACATAATCTAAAACTAAGACTAGGTACATAAAATGGGAAAGAAACAATCAACGTCACAAAAAAGGATCACAATCATATAGCAAACAAGAACAACCAAAATTGAAACAATATGCAAAATTGATCAAATTTGGCCTCGGGGTCAACCTTTGTCATTCATGCGACGATCCCTATAGGTTACCTACCCCAATTCATTTTTTAAGGCTCATAGCTATTGGTCACCATTTGTCTTGTCGCATGGCAACCAATGCTAAGAAACCCCTAAAACAAGTGCTAAGGGTATCCTCAAGGTATCCCACAAATTCATGCATTGCACCTATACATACATCTAAAAATCACATGCATAACGGAAAGTAAACATGCAAGTAGGCCCTTGGGCCTTGGTTCTCAATTGGTCAGATAATTTTAGTGAGCCAACATTAGATCACTTATTCAGTCAACAAGTGCCAAGCACAATCACTGGCGTCATGAAAGTAAACACACAAAAAAATTAATGGGTTCAAGTGATGCTCAAAAGTCATTTGAAAAACGATTAATAGCAAGTTATGAGAAAAAACACTAATGACATAATAAAGTTATGTCATAGTTATAAAACACATTTAATTATCAAGGCTAACTTGGGTGCATCCTATGCACTATGATCGAGCTTTGCGGAGGCTCTAAATATGTTCCAAGCCTTAAACAACATCAATGTCAAGCCAAAAACATAATTCAAAAATTTAGAATGCAAAACATTACATAAAAGTTTTGTGCGTGAGCATTGCTTGAACTAAAACCAGGCTCAAATCAACAAGAACATGAAATTTCAGATGGTTTCATGACGTTCGAAGCGTTTGAAAAGCATGATAAATTGTTTTTTGTTTTTCGAAAAAAAAATTGCATAAAGTTCAAAAGGTAAGGATCAAAACTCATGAAGACATGAAATCTTAATTCAGAATGCAAGTTATCCTTAAAAAATTCTAGAAGAAAATCACAGCAGTGGATTACAACAAAAATCATAGAACGGGGCAAATAAGATCAACTCAATTGAGAAGGAATCCATGGATAATTGGTTCTGATACAATTACCCAACATCAAGCACATCATGAGGAACAATTTCATGAGAAAAATTTTCTAAGATGAGCTACGTAAGAATTTATAAAAATTCAAGAAAGTATGGCATCACATCAAAAATGTAACAAGACAACAAGGTATCATGGCAGATTAATAGTGATTTGACCAAGTAAAAAAATTCTAAAAAATATGAAATTTCACCACAACGTAGATAAGAGAAAGACAAACAAACTTCATTGAGGACCCAACCTTAGAATCCTTAATGAGAAAATCATACAAAATAGAAATAGGACAGACTCGCAAGAGCAAAACATGGATTCCGAATTTCACTTGAGACAGATTTCTAGCCTAAATTGACAAAAATAAAAGACGGGTCAAATGACATGCAAATCATTCAAATTTGGCATGCTCGGAAAGATTAAGACAAACCCGAAGACTTTCTAAGAGGTGACGAGTCCAATTAGAGTCAAATTCATGGTCAAACAGCGACAATCGCAAAGGTGTGCAAAACAGCCACAAGCAAATCAAAAAGTAATGCATGATTAATGACTTATAAAACCACCTAAACAATGCATAAAAAATGTGAAACTCACACATGACCTAGGACTAAATGTGGTGGTCAAATTTGGTTAAGACAATAACCCTAAATTGGAATGCAAAAAGTCACATGAATTCATTAACATCGAAAGGTGCTTTGTCATTTAGATCAAAATGCATAGCAATAATAGTTATTATTTGCCAACTTGATGTATAGTTTCATATAGTAAATGACATTCAAATGGGCCATGCCATACATCAATGTGAAGCTTGCAAAGTGCTCTTAACATTTCTAGAAGACTCAAGACCTAATTTGGCTCTTAAGGAGCTCAATGAAGATGTTTTCATGGGTTCATGATCAGCATTAATCACAACAAGTATAGCACAAAACATGAGTGATTTTCGATGATTTAACAACATGCTAAAATTCTACGAAAAATTCTATATGTGGAATGCAATGTCATGAGCTGTCAAGCCCCGATCCTTAGGCACGCGCACATCCCTTACTTTTTGGTCGATTTTAAAATGCGATATCCCAGGACTACACATCGTCAACCCTTTCCATTTTCAATAGCACATGTGGAAGCAGTTATAAAATCCCCAAACAATCAAACAATGGGATAGGAAAGTAAGATCATATTATTCAAACCAAGACAAGTATTTATAGAGAAACTGGTTAATTACAAACTTAGGCTGTCTGCAAAATTGTCGGCTTATCAAAAAGGGGACTGTCTTAACATCCACTAGTCAGACCCATTTGCCGATTCTTCAGCCTCCACCTTCCAACTCCAAGACTTCCGATCCTCCACGATCACCATCTAGGGACCTGAAATATTTTCCCCAAACCAGGAAGAGACTACGTCTCAGCAAGTTCTACCCCCTAAGACCCGTTTAGTAAACTAATACACCTTAAGGCTGCCTATGCACAACATGAGTCAAAGGACTTACCTTAGTCTCAGATTCCACTTGGATATTAGCACAGATCAAATAGGCACCCAAGCAATCACATCACAAATCGAAGCATCGATCAAATCGACCTAGTCAATTATATGTCATCTCGAACCATGCTTGGTCGGCACATTCAATACTATCTATAAGTCCGACCACAGTCCAGTACTGCTCACTCTAAGCTGATAAATAGATAGTATAGCTCGCACTGAGCTGATAGAGTTAATGTATACTGCTCTCGTTAAGTTAACATATCGCCCGTAGGCTAATATAGTATACCGGTATACTGCTAACGCTAAGCTGACATATCGCTCTCAGGCTGATATAGTATACTCCCGATGCTCACTCTAAGCTAATAAAGTGTACTGCTCGTGCTAAGCTGACATATCACCCGTAGGCTAATATAGTACACCAATATACTGCTCTCGCTAAGCTAACATATCAGAGCCCGTAGAATGATACAGTATACTATCCGACCATTCAATCCATTACATCTTTTATCATTCTCGATAAAATAGCCGTGTGTGAGGACACGGTTGGCCTTAGCCAAAATATAATATTTTCCTTTCCATAACTCCCACATTTTCTATAGTCCACTCAAATATTTTTTTTGCATTATCAACCGATGCCCGGTTATTTTTCAATTAATAACCAACGATTATCCAATTAAAGAATAATTCCTTCTTTCACAAATAATTCAATTCAGCATGAAATAGAGCTCAATTAAATAAAGGGATTGCACCACAAAAATCAGTATAAAATTTCGGTCGTCGGCTATCATTGCCTAATTTTCGGAAAAATAAATAAATAATTAAATTAATTTCAAAATTTAATAAATAAATATTGAAAATCCAATTTAGGCCCGTATTGCCTAATTGAAGCCCAATAAGGGTCGGGAAAAATCCCGAGAAGCATTCATTAAATAGTAGTACATCTCTACTTGCTAATTGCACAATTCAATTATCTAATATGCATCACAATTATCTAGTAATCACTAATATACTCTAATCTAACCATATAATTGCACTTAATTAAATCTAATCAACCCTTAAGCATAATTAGCAAACTAAGAAAGCATTAGTGAGCAAAACTCACTTGGCAAAGCGAAGATCGAAAACCGCGACGACGACGCGACGGCAACCGAACTTGGGCCTACTTGCTTCACAGGCCCAAGATGGGCTGAACTTGCTGGGCCTCGCTGAAATACAAATGATGCTGGGCTTGAAACTAAACTGAACTGGGCTTCAAATTGAGATGGGCTGACTGAGCTTTGGCTAAAATGCAACTTCAATGGACTAAGAAAAGGTTGAAAGTTGCTTGGCTCTTAGGCTGAAAATAGGCCCAGCTGTTGGGCCACAAAATTGTGTGGGCTGCACTACAAGGCCTAAGGATTGGCTGATAAAATTGAAGCTGAAGCTGAACTGGGCTGCAGTTGGTCTCAAGGAAACGAAGTCCGACACTCCTGGGCCATTGCAAAATGCTGGGCAAAGCTGCTGCAAACCGAAGCAGCAATGAAGGAGCTGGCATCTTCGGCTTCGCTGGCATTGCAGGTTTGACTAAGCGGACAAAACTCGGTTGAATCTCTCGCGGATGAAGACGCAGGCTTCCTCAATTGAATTGGTGGCAGTGAGCTGGGCCAAAGACACACGGCTGAAGACTTCGCTGGGGACATGCAGAGTCGTCAACAAACCGAAGCCAAGATGGGACACGTTCGCTGACAGTGAGAGGACGAAACGTGGAAGAAGCTAGAAATTACAAGGTCAACAAAAGGGCTTCACTCGGTGGGTCATGGGCTGTGTGGACGTGTGGTGTAGGAGATGGGTGGTGGAGCAGACGGCAGCTCGTGGATCCGTGCGTGGGTGGTCAAACAAGGCTTCGTGAGTTGTTAAAGTTGACCAAACAAGTAAAGTGATGGACGAAGAGAGCTGCAGCAGGCGGTCTTTGTTGCTAGAGAAGAAATCGATGGAGTTGGGGGCCTCGAAGGAGACGAAAGAAAGGCAACCTAGCTGGCTTCGGATGAAGAAGTGTCTCCCACAAAGAAGATGGAAGAAGTCTTGCTAAAGAAGCCAAGGAGGGACCCAATATCTTCAACCCTTAGCCATTGCATTAACTTCTTGTCCCATATTTCTTTCTTGAATTAAAATCCTCAATAAATCAAATTTTGAAGCCCATTTTTCTGCCTCAAAATCCAGCTCCGAATTCACTATCAATCCTAAATTTCTTCACCAATTCTCTAAGTCAAGGTCCAATTTTTCCAAGGAAAAAGCTCATACAATTTTTTGCAAGTCCCTGACACTCAAGGGCTCGGCTTGGAAGTCCAAATCTCCTTCAATTGAGTCCATCCGAATTTCCGTAAATTTTTCCACGATATCCAAACGATTTTCCGTAAAAATCTCGGAATCTTTGAAAAATCTTCTGAGACTGGATCGACACTCCTAGAATTTATTGTGACATAACAGAATTTCCAATTTCTAAAATTGGACTTAGACTAGCAGTTAATTTCACTCGGACGCGCTTTTAGTGTGACCTATACTACCGGGTAGTTTTCAGAACTTTTTAGCATAAATGACCCGTGATCGATTTTCTTCGAGCCACAATGAACCCACTCGATACATTGGCGATTTTCGATTGTCGTGAAAATCTCTAGAATTCAAATACGAACACAGGGTACCAAAACGATAATAAAATCAAGTTAGTGCTGGTCAATGAGAATTTTCCAATTTAGTGGAGTCACCCACGATCTCTGATCTTAATTCGATATTTAACTGTGCCATAATGATCTCTAAAGATGAGCACGATCAAGAAGTCGATTCATGGTCGAATTCTCAGTCTATCTGCCTTAAAGTCCTGAATAGCCTACCCAGCTAGTCTAATTATCTTGTAAGTGGCCAACTTAGAGAAAAACACTATAGTCGCGTCGATGAAATGCTCAATTTAACCAATTGAAATCAAAATCTGAAAATCAGGATGTCACATGAGCATTTCCCGTGAGACACCTAGACCTAATTTGATTCACATGAGCCAACATAAAAATGACAAAACTGAACCATGCAATAACCTTCACAAGTTGCAGCAACATTAATGCATCTTCGCACGCGAAATCGACATAGTAAACAACAATCATTTGGCACAAATTATATCTAGCTAGAAATTTTGTAATGCATACTACAACTCTTATGAAGGATGGAACCTAATGGACACATTTAAGACCTCATTTCAGAGCAAACATATGCCAGACTCAAAACATGGCAGACTGACCTAAAACGATTTTAGAAGTTTTGCCCAACCAAATCAATTCCAAAAATTTTGAAAAAAAGATATGATATTACAATGATATTTTCATGCAATTTTCATGAAGAAAACATCTCCAAAAACCAAACACAAAAATTATTAGAAAAATAGTAAACAAGCAATTCAATCAAAGACAGAACATCAAAACAATGCACAAAACACAGCAAAATCAATGAACTTCCGAGGCATAATTTAGGTACTAAATGACATCCATTGGGGGCTTACAACCTATCAAATCAAAGCTTGTCAAATGTAGATCACATGTGTAGAACAATTCGAGGTCAACAAAATGATGTTTACTACCTCAGATCAGTCTCAACATACAATCAACCTCAAGGGTATGATTTTTGTAGATCATGATAAATAAAAAACAATCAAGTTCAAACACATCTTCAATCACTATAAACTCATCCTAGGTCATCATTTAACATCTAAAACTTCATATCTAAGCGTAAAACATGATTGTAGGTTCGAACCCTAACCCTGATCGACTAGCTCGATCTCGCTTCATCATATTCATGATTCAAGTATTACCTTTTTGCATTTTTGTTGAACTCAAACGCGATCAAACAATGATCATACCTTCGAATCACGTCTCAAGCTCTAAGGTACACTGGACTAATATTGAGGATTCATAGGAGGGTTGCATCGAGCAGTTGAACCACTAGTTCACGAGTTGAAGAAGACCGGTCCAATTTGGATTGGTTTTGGACCGTCGGGAAGGATTGGGCCATCGAGGATATCCGGTGGCTATTCAGCCAATTCCCAACCAAAACAAGGTCGAGGACTCATCTATGAGGGAATCGGCGATGGTTAGACCATCGAAGAAGGTTGTCGAATTGCCAGTTTGGCCAGGTGAAGACGCTAGAACCTCCACTAGCATATCCGCCGATCTTGAACTCTAATCGGTGGATCGACTTGGGCAAACACCTCCAGCAACCACTAGAGCCAACAACAACTCCAATCAACACCAAGGAACACCGGTCAAACCGTGAACTGACGGTCGTCGGTCACGCACATGAGGGAGGAAGGCCAAGAGGAAAGAGTAGGAAAGAGAGGGAGAGAGAGATTTTTGGAGAGAAAATGTACCTATAGATCTGAAATTTTATCAAAATGAACCCCCTAAAGTTTTGGAGGGAAAATCCTTATATAATCTTGATTAAAGGTCAAATCTCGACCATTAATTCAATCTGACAATCAAAACTTGATCTAATGGTTTAATTAAGCTTATTAGTATTTAATCTTAATTAAATAGAGTCCCACAATTGATCATATGGTTTTGATTCGCAAAAGTGAGAGTTTAAATGCAAATTACGATTAGAGCATAATTAAAGTCAATTCTGTAATTTCACGAAATTCTGGGGTGTTTTTGTAAAATCTTAACACTCAAGGGACGTAGGAATAAAGTGCACATGACAAGGAGCCGATGGGCGGTCACCAGCGATCAAGAACTAACCGGCAAAGGGCTGAACTAACTTGCCAATGGCTAATCCGACCAATTCAAACCAATTCGATCAATTCTTGGTCAATTTTGGCTGATCAGTCCTTGGGGGCTAAATTTTATGCAATTTAATCTCTAAACAACCAAATTGAAAAGAAAAGCTACTCAATTTGAATGAAAATGGTCCAATTCTAAAGGGACTAGGCCAAATAAATTACATAAATGTGATCCACTAATTTTTTTATTGACCTAATTGCTTGATTATCACGAAAAATAATGGATCTACACCTTGGGTACACATAATTGACATTATAGGCCAAATTGAACAATTTCACAATTTCTTGATCAAAATCGCAAATTAATCGAAATTGAATTCAATTAATATTGCAAAACATCTATTTGACTAATCATCCATGCTTAAAATAACATATTGCATTCAAATTGACTTTAAATTGACATCATGGCTCTTATGCTAAAAATGAATCGAGGTTTAATAATAAAATTAAACCTCGATTCGCAAAATTAAGCACTATTCTCAAATGTGTCAACTTGAATGTCTTCAATTGAAGCTCATTAATTTGGTTTTCCTATATCCAAGATGGTGGAATTCCTCAAATTGGAAAGTTCTCATGTAAATATCTCAACATGGCAGATTCAGACTTATTATGAGAAAATGAGTGGAATGAAAGTGTCCGTTCGCAAATTATAAAGAATTAATTTGTACTCCCTAATTAGGGCTAAAAGTGACAATTCGCATTTCGACACAACTGTTCTCAAAACTAATTGAACGAGTGAATGAGAAATAGTCCCTAGATCAAATGTCATAAAAGAAACTAGAACTAATTATTACTAGAATGAAAGTAATTTTATTTTTGGTCAATTTCGAACCTAAAACTAAAAAATTCGAGAAAAAAGGTTCTTAATCAATTTTCACAAAATTTTCGACACTAAAGTGAAATGTGTTGTGGATTTTTTATATTTCAATTTTTTGGTCAAAGATTTGATCAAAAATCAACTTGACTTTTCTTAAAAGGTTAATTTATGTTTCAAATTATTGAAATTTTCAAAAATTAACTTGGCTAAAGTAAAATTAAGATCATTTTATATCTTTTTGTGCAAAAAAATCAACTTTTGACTGGGATTGATTTTTGGTCAAAGGAATTGACCAAAAAGTCAACCCAAAAGTTAATCGTTTGATTTTTTGGGTTTTCCATGGAAATGAATAGGAAATTGTCTAAAAATGACAAAGCAAAAAAAAAAGAAGTGAAAAACACAATTTTTTTTGCCAAGAAATGGGCTCCGTCGCAATCAAAAACCCTAATCTTGATTTTTTTACCTTTAATGATGTGTCAATTAAAAATAGTCCAATGTCATTTTGGGTTGTATAAGCTCGCACCGACACTGAGATCAATACTATAAGTAAGTGAATTTGTGACACCTCAAATTCTCACATGGAATGTGAGGGAGATGGTTGAATAATATACAAGTAACAATTCAACATGAAATGGTCATTACTTGAGTTTTTCTTTCGAAGGTTTAGCCAAGTGAAATGAGACAGGTTATTATGTTCTTTTGTATTTGTTTCCTTAAAAGAATGCAAACAGCTTCATAGAGATAAATTACAGAGAAGGTGTAAGGATACATTTGTGAATTATTTGTAAGAACTTAAGATAAGTTTAAACTTAAAATTTATTATTAAATTACAATAAACTCTTGAACTTATAAATAGTCCGATCAAGTCAAAAACTTATCCAAATAGCGATCGGGTCACTTCATTAAGTAAATTAATTTTAATTGTCAAAAAGAATTCCACATCCATAAATTTCATTAATTTCTCTCTCCTAGTTGACTTTAAGGAGCTAATGGTTGTTCCAAAAACACTAAAACGACATTATTAGATCCACCAACTAAGCCCACAAAACACTTAAACGACATTATCAGATCTCATCATTAATTAGATTTATAGGAAATTGGGGAAAAAGGAGAAAAATAAAAATTGGGTGGAAAATTTTTAAAAGTTAAAAATATTGCTAGTAAGGAAAAAATGGACGATGTAAAACAGTGGATATTTTGTTTGCATTTTCCTTTTCCACCTTGCTCCCAAATATAACAGGAAGCTTTAAAACTTGTATTAAGCACCTAGAGATTGGAAAACAAAATCAAAAGCAAACGATAGTGCCAAAAGATATAAAAATTTAATTATTTGAATTTATTCTTAGTTTGATAATTTTTTTTAAATTAAATATACTATATCATTTATTTCACTCTTAGCAAAATAGAGTAGGTTGATCTAAGTTAACTATGTCGATTTATTTGTACTATTTAAATAAAGATTTATATTGTTCGAGAATATAGTTTTGAAATGATGTTTAAAATAGACTATCATTTAAATATATATTGAAGATAGTTTCTCTTTATTTATATTTAAATTCAAGAAAATTTTGAAGTTTGAGGTCAAAATCGATAAACTAATGCTTATTGATCTCGTGTGGGACACATGGTAAATTTATTTCATGTGCCTTACCACGTGGCCTTCACACAAAGCATTATTCGAGAGAATTGTTTAAAAAGTCCTAAATATATTATATGGCAAATCAATTCAATTCTAAATCTTTTAATTGTGCTAATTTAATCCTAATTTTTTAACGATTTACTAATTTAATCATAAACCTTCCAATTGTACTAACTTAGTCCTTAACATTTTGTCGATTTGCCGATTTAGTTTTTCTAGCCATATTTTGACGTAACAATCTAGTTAGCACCAATCATCATACATAATATGACCAACACCGATATAAATAATTTTCTAAATTTTTCTTTTTTTTTTCCTTTTCATTTTTTTCTTTTTTATTTTCTATTTTCCCTCCACTGGCCATTGCGAAGCCTTGTCGATGGTTGGCAAAGGTCGCTAGAGGAAAGAAGAAAGAAAAAAAGTAAAAGAAAACATAATAAAAAAAAATTGTAAAAGCTTATTTATGTTATCGCTGGTCATGCCATATAGCACAGTCAACGTCCATATTAGTGATTTTATTGCCAAAATTGACTAGGAATTATTATTGGCAAGAGATTTAGGATTAAAAACATTATGACTAAATTGGAAAAATTGAAAGATTTATAACAAAATTGATAAAATTGAAAAGACCAATACTAAATCGGCCACCGCACAATAAATTTCCTTACAAACGTGGGTAACTGTTACCCGCCAATGATGAGGGTAACTCAAGGAAGTTTTCGATAATATGTTTGAAAAGATAAAAACCTTAAGGACAAAAACCTTCTCCTCTCCGGAAGTCATTTTTTTTTTTTGGTTAATTACACATTTGTGTGATATTGATATACGGAATCCACCAATACGGCAAGCAATTTCTGACGAGAGACATTCACACGAGACATGCGCGATAAGGAAATTTGAGTTCTGGTCGAGTTTAATCATGTTGTGTCATAAAATGGGTCAAACTCGTTTATACACAATGCATTAAATTTTGTTGCTCGCTGGTTGACCCTAATACACATTTGGATACATCAACATACGTTAAAACACATTTTACACATTGGCATTTGTACAAGAAACTACATTTTGAATGTGTTGAACGCATCGAACTAGGTAACTGATTAATTAAACCTATTGCGTTCCAATTTTCATGAATACGGCATGATTAATAAAGATTTCATTCTCAAATCAAATTAATTTTGACACGACATGACTATGACATAAAGATGGATATATCTGGATGATAAGTCTTGGGAGACTACTTTTATCCATTCTACTTCCGACATACAAAAGATGAAAGTTAATGATCAAATACACCGACAATTGTTAAGTATTCTTGATGTAAAAAATATTAAATCATGCATTCGTCTAATAATTTAAGCTTTTAGAACAGTTTGCTATTTAATTACTCTAACACATGAAAAGCCAAAGTACGGCACCGATTAACTTGGTAAATATACATTTGTAAGAATACATCTTTTGTCAATAGATAACAAGAGAGGGAAAGACATAAAATTAAGTGGTTATTAACTTATTACATATATTTATTTATTTATTTATTTATTTATTTATTTATTTATTTATTTATTTATTTATTTATTTATTTATTTTATGAACAAGAGAATAATTTTGAGAAAATTTACTTTTGACCTAATGTTAATTTGGTCATTTGGACTAATTTCGATCGGATATTGCAAAAGTGGCATGGCCAACACTAAAGTGAATAATTTTTAATAAGATTTTTAGATTTTTTAGTTATTATTTTTTTTATTCTTTTTTCTCCTCCTTTTTCCTCTAGCCAATCATCGGACCTCAATGATCTATTAGAGATGAGGGCCAACAAGGCTCAACCTCAAAGGATCTGGCGAGGGTTGAGCTTCACCTAGCCTCATCGAATCTAGCTAGGTCAGGCCTCGCCCGTGGCTGGCAAGGCTTGACTATCACCAGATCTTACAAGGGCAAGCTTCGCCAGCCCATCGTAAGGCCGTCCTTGCGGCCTCTAGCAAGGGCTCTAAGCTCGCAAGAGGCTAGCAAGTTCACCTCGATCTCACTCGTCGGCAACCGACTGGAGAAAGGAGGAGGAAAAGGGAAAAAAAAGAAAAGAATAAAATAAAAAATTCGAAATAAAAAATAATATATTATTAAAAGTTGTCCACGTCAATGTCGATCATGTCATGTTAGTAATATCCAGTCAAAATTAGTCAAAATGACTAAATTGGTATTAGGTCAAAAGGTTTAAGGCCAAATTGACACTAAGTCAAAAGATTATTAGAGGCTTGTGATTAAATTGACACTAATGCAAAAGATTAAGGACTTTTCTAACACTTATTTTATATTGTTCATGAATGTTAATGTTAAAAAAACTCTACTTGACAATGGGATTAAGGACTAGATTTCTACTCGATCGCCCCGTCTAATTGATGGATTACAGATTATCAACATCGCATTCATATGAAATCAATTCCATATGCAACACTTAGTGCAACTCTTACTTAAATATCATAATTTATGAGTTTTGTAACTTTTTTTTTATCGCTGGGTGACATATAACTTTTTAATCAATTACTTGAATGTCATAGCTTTTTTAAAATATTTACCAAGATTTCCTGCACTTGAGTGACTTAAGTGATCAGCTACATGGTTGCCGATTTCTATCAGTCTGATGTTGATGTTTGTTCGGCTCCCAAGAATAGTGCACGTATTGAGTCTTTATTGGAGTGTTCCTCTCAAGAGATTATTTGTATTTCTATGTCTAGTTTAATATTTTGTAGATTCTCAAGAATCTTTCTTCTTAAAATGCTAGATACATTTAGAGTGATTTAAAGAGTAAGAGTAAGATTCGTGTAACAAAACTAGATAAAAGAAAGTCTTGTGATCATTTCTGTCAAGGTGAAAACAAGATGAAATAATAAATCATGAATCGACAATTCACCTTCAAATTATCCTATCAAAAGTATCTTCCTCTGGACCCTTTTTGCCTTTTCTTATTCTATTCAGGAGAAAATTAGAGCACACAACGCAAGTACAATTGCAGCTGGAATCCAAACCCACACCAGCTTAGGATTTTCGTCAAATTTTGAGACCTTAAAGAACCATGTGTTGGTAAAATATGGCTTTCAATAAATAAAATTAACGATGGTTGGTTAGTGCCAAATCTCGTCTACATGCGCACTCACATCTTTTCGATGTGGGACAAGGCACCTCTTCATTTGTTTTATAAACAAATTACCAATTATCCCCCACTTTTATTTATAAAACAAAAACAAGAAATAAAACATTAGAAATATATAGCCAGAATTTCTGTGAGATTAATATACATACATAAAGGTTTCTTTCGAGTTAAACTTTTACTTAGTGCAAGTATCTCAAAGCTCTATCAAAGTGACAAGTAACTCGGCTTTAAACTTGTACTTTTATATAATATAACTGGACATACTGCACATACACTAACCTCTTGTTTCAGCGAGAAGTTCTATATTACTCCGCATATTATGGCATTGTGCTTGATCCTGTTTCATGAGCTCTCTAAAAAGCAACCCTAACTTTCGTAAGAAGCGGCATCATTTCTAAGCTCATATAAGTGAAGTATCTACTATGTGTTTCTATTACTATCAACACATTACAAGTTTGTACTATACTTCATTAAGAATTAAATTCAACCTACAAAATGTAACAAACGATACTGACTTCTCATATCGGGACTACGTCAGTATCAAACAATCACATTCAATAACTTGTTCTTACCCATTAAACATTGTAACTAGTGATGTTCTAGAAAAAAGTCGAGTTACCATTATTGGTGATTTCAATTTAAGGGTTTCAGCCGCGTTTCTTATGATGTTATTATTACCATGTCTCTTGGTAAAGCCTTTGTCAAGAGATCAACTAGATTATTACTTGACCTCACGTAGAAAATTGTTATGGTACCATCTTTAATCAATTGTCTCATACATCCATGTCTAGACTTACAATTATAGATGCTACTATAGGCTCTTGCTAAAGTAGCCTGACTATCACAATGGATAGAAATAGGAGGCATAGGACTAGGCCACAATTTGATATTCAATAACAAATTCATAGTCCATTCAGCCTCTTTCCCAAATTCTGCTAAAGCAACGATTCAAATTTCATAGTTGAGTGAATTATGCACATTTGTTTCTTGCTCGCCCAAGAAACAACACATTCACGTAATGTGAAAATCCATCCAGATTTTTCATTTCCCATACTTGTAATCCAACTAGTATCGGTGTATCTTTCTAATACATCTGAATAATTATTATAGAACAATCACAATTTTTTTCTCTTAAAATAACCAAAAATTCTAATAATAGCCTTTCAATGTTTTATATTTCGATTACTAGTGTACTCACTCAACTTGCACAAAATTAAATCTAGTTTAATGCATCACATACATTAAAGATCTTATAGCACTAAAATATTTAAATTGTGTTATTGCTCTACTAGTATTTTAATTTAATACTGAATCAAATGGAGTACACATTTCTTTGAAGCCAAGATGTTTAAATTTATACAACATCTTCTCCATGTAATCACTTTAGCTCAAAGAATTACCCCAACTATTTTTTTTTAATTTTAATATTTAAGATAGTATCCGTTTCACCCAAATCTTTCATTTTGAAAATGAAAGTCAGATACTTCTTAATCTCAATGATTCCAGCCATATTAGTTCCAAAGTCCCCTTTAGACATAACCCCACTTCAAGAATATTCCAAGAGGTAATTAATTGAAATTATGCATCATCAAATTTTCATCCTCGATGAAATACATACATCAAAATAGTAAATCAATGTAATTATACTCTCTTGGCTCATTTATGCTATTCCATAGAATCAAATCTATGAGGGGCAAGGACAGCAATTAGAATACATTAGAACCAAACAAGGGACACCCAAAAAACCCATTTGGTATCTCCAGATTGCCTCCATAAATAGAGCACACTACATATCAGCCCATGCATGTAACAACATTCTCTAACAATTCACTAAACGTGAGCAAATCGAGTATCGAGGTATCAAAAGTGCATAAATTGGAATTAAGAGAGGCGAAAAGAAGATACCGGCAATTCTAGGAATGAAATCAACAACATCATATAATTTGAAACCTTCTAAAAGGTATAATCAGAGCTATACCTCATTTGTTCATCAAATTGCACGCTAGGGAAAAACCATAAATTTAACATTATTATGCTTGAAACCATTAGATAATATGATTGAATCGAATTTTCATGCCACTGCTTATGTGCTTGCATAAGCCCATAATAATATAAACATTCGTGCACATATTAATCCAGGACATCAAGCAATCAAGCCGATTCCAATTAATCTTCTGCTTGAATGGATGGCTCAAAAATACTAAAGCATGAAATGAATCAAGGCCAAAAGCCTAGCTCAATCACATGATACCAAAATTCTATAGACACCTTCCAATTCTAGTTCAAAATTCACACGCTCGTGTCAATCTCGTAATGCATTGCGATTGATCTCACCTTTCTTGGTCAACCGCCTACACCGATCAACAGCTCAAGCATACACATGCGTACCATTTTCTTGTTAGTGAAGTCTTAAATAGGGGCATATCGCATCTCTTCAATTCTATCATTATCCCACACATGGAATTGAACACACGCCAAAAGATGACTAAAGACTAAGAGCAAGTATGAAACCCTCAATGACAAATGGTGTAGCAGTTTACGTGCTAAACATGGAGATAAAATATCGCATACCTTAGCATATAAGCTGATAAGCAAAAAGGCAATACCTCAGTACATTCTCAAGTAATCCTCCAAAACATCCATGAATGACCCAACATTTGCCTTCTGGAAGAAACTCCCCACTCTCTGGACTTGACCTCTTTGTGACCACTGGAAGCTTGTTAATAGATTGGCAAGAGGGTCGACAGCAAAAGCTTCGATTATCATTGACGATTGGAATCACAGCCAAAAATCTCGACCGAGATCCAGTCGCTTCAGTTTTTCGGTCGGGAAGCAGAGCAAAATAGAGCACACTTTATGTTTTCTCCGAACAATTGCTACACTTCCTAGTCAGTGATACTCAGCCAGTATCGCGGAAGTAATTGATTCTTTCCTCGCCCCGCAGTGGGTGACCTTGCATCACGCACTGGAGGAATTTTAATTGTCTTTGGATCTGCTATGCCACTTTCAGGAAGTTTTGGCAAAATTGGATGAGACCTCGGTCATTGCTGGAGGGAAGAAGGCCCCACGGTCTGACTTCCTTCCCAAACCCAAACTGACATTCAGAGATTAATGGGGAAGAGACCCGTGTGTATCCTTCAATTTTTAGCAAGAATCTGCTATCCTCCAAATTCCTCAATTTACATGATCCAACTGTGGGATTCCATATGAAACGTCAATCCCTGGGTCTTGAATTTATGGCCACGAAGGGTGATTCAGGAACTGCACTTCGCTCTTGCGCTACACGACATTGGTAGCGCATCCATGGATGCAGTTGTTGATCTAAAATTTAAGTCTCCAAGACTAAGGACAAGACCGAATAGGGCATCCTTTGTGAGGGACGAGTGAACAGAAACGATACGCACTCCTATGAAGGCAACGATTGGCAATTAAGAGGTAGGAGGGAGTTTGGAGGAAATCACCGAGAAAGCCACTCCAAAGTTCCATTGGTCTAAGCCACCAATGCCCTCTATCCTGATCTCTTAGTATCTCTATAGTTCGACAAATGCCGCCAATTCTCAAATTTGGCAATGGAAGGCCGCCGTTGGAAGTTATGTGCCAATTCGAGCACTGACATTCACCGGTGGAAGATCGAACTTGAAGTTTACTCTGGGCCATCTCACATGCCTAGGTTTGCTGAGTTCGAGACCATTCGGGGTTTTCAGCGCTATGAGCGAAAACCTCTCGTACCCCCACAACTGCACTAGCCTAAACAGCCCTGAAATGGAGATTGAAACTAGGCAAGTGTCAGCATCATCCCTCAGAAGCCTCAGGTTATGGCAAGGACTAGCGAGAACAGTAGGGCCGAGCGCAACCTTCTTTCCACGAGACAAGTAAACCGCAACTGCAAAGATTTGCTTATCACTGGCTTCTCGTAGAAAGAAGAGAAGACAAACCTCAACAACCACGGCGACAAGAAAGTCGCGTGCTCGATATTTGCTGCTGTGGCCATGACCACGCTCTCTCTCCATGAAATGCTCAAGCCTTTCTACATGGCTAGGCATTAGCAGCCCACCGAGCAAAGATCTGATAGTTATGAGCATATAACCATTTCTGGGAAAGAGAAATCTCGAGAACTTGCACTCGATCTCATGGATCAGAGTCTCAGCATTCTCGACATTGTTTTTATGAGATGAGATGCCGGTCTCGCATGATACGTCCACGATGGATTTCGCATCGTGAGCAAGAGCCTCGTTCATCACCTTTTGCTCCGGGAAATTAGCATCATAATTCAAGACGCCACCATCCTGGTCTTTTTCATCACGATGGATGTCGTCAAGATTTGTAAGTGTTGAGTCCCAATCTGAACATCAAATACATAAACAAGACATGGCATAGCATTAGGCGCATAAAAGACATAAAACACATCCTTACGACGGTAAATGGACAGATAAAAGGAGAGAGAGTATTCAAGAGAGAAAGAGAGAGCCTTCACTGCCACGATGAGTGAGGATGAATGCCATTACGACCCGAGAGAGATTTGTCCGTGGAACGAAGAAGAGGATGCCATTTGCATTTTGCACATCCCTTGCTTAACCCACCATCAACCGCATCTTGACTCCATTGGTGCACAAATAAATCCTTAAAATTGTTGGTAAAATATGGCTTTCAATAAATAAAATTAACAATCGTCGGTTAGTGCCAAATCTCGTCCACGTGCGCACTCACATCTTTTCAATATGGGACAAGGCACCTCTTCATTTGTTTTATAAACAAATTACCAACACCATGACCTTATGCAGTTCAACTCTGTATAGTTGCTGGTTGAAGTGGATCCTAGGCACATATCCTGCGGGAGATACTATGAAATATCAAAAGGGAAAGAAATAAGTGGATTCTTCATGTTTTCTCCTGTTTCATTGTTCTATGAGACAGACAAACAGGGAGATATTCTTCCCGTCATATTCCACTCCGGCAGTTATATAGGTAGCTGTTGAAATATTGAAACTGTAATTAGCCAAAGGATCTTGTTTGCTCGAGAAAATGCTATTCACATCCAGCCATGTGGTTATCATCACCGTCTTTTGCATAGCTCTTGTGGGTGTCAAATTCTATAGCTGCAACCTGGTTCTAAGGGTGTCCGTTTGTGCTTCAGTTGACTATGCCGAGCCATCTTCTTTTGCTGTTGTCTGGAGACACATTTCTCCGGTTATAACAAAGGCAAGAACTTCACCACCCAGGACAATCCGCTAAGTTATACTGAGAACAAAGTTGGAATTTTAAGGTGCAGTGACTCAACTGTCCCCTTTTTCTTCCATAGCTTGAATGAGTCTCCGGACAATATGCAGCCAGACAAGTTTGAGATAGAAGCTACACTTACATCTGGTGTCACTTGGAGGGCATTGAGAACTACATAGGAATTTTCCCTGATGAAATGGTCTCACCTGTTTCATTAGGATGGGGCATTTGAACCTCAATCATGTCGCTTGATCAAAAGTAGATACCGACATGGTAACTACTAGCAATAGCTACTAGACAGAAGGAGTAATATACATTCTTAGGTGAAAAGACGAAACAGAAGTCAATTAGGTGAGGGATGACCAATTATATTTTGAAGAAATATTCATGTAATCCTCTTTTGGAATGGCACCGTTAATGAATGACTTCGAGCGGACATAAAGCAGTTCTTTTCATGGTTGATGTAAACTAGAAAGCTAAAAGAGAATGGAAGGAAATTTCAGGATCCAAGTTCTGCTCAAATCCTCTGCATTTTGATCATATTTTCCTCTCTAAACCATCTCTTCCACATATCACACAACCGGATTTTCGAACCTGATTAGTTATAGTTTTGTATGTATGTCTGTAGATGGACCTGTTGGAAATTTCCTATAATATGGGATTACATTAATTAATTGATTTTTTATTTTAAATAATCGGGTTAATGGATATTCCAATATTTGTTGAACCCTAAAGTGATAGTGCCAAATTGACTCTTTGCTAACTTGTTCTATAATCTAACCAGCTTGGTCAATTTCAAACGGTAATTAGCTCCCTACTTGGCAAGTTATCAAGCTGACTTATAGACATGTAAGATCGACTCATGATTAGAGTATAATTGTCTCATATTGAAATGATTTAATACAATAGAACTTTTGTATGTTTTGTTCTTAACTACTAAGATGCTAATGTTTATCCGACGACTCAAACAGTCAAAGTGATTTTTTTTTTTTTTGGGTGAGAAAGTAAGGTATACTGTGACATCCAGATTTTCAACCCTGTCTTCTACTGAATAAATCGGGCATTTCATTAACGCGTCTATAGGGCTATTCTCATAATTGATCATTCTTGAGATAACTAGACTATCTGGGGAAATTATTAGGAATTTTAAGGCAATTAGACTTGAAAACTCGATCATGAATCAGCTTCTTGACCGTGTTTATCTTTAGAGGCCATTACGACACAGTTAAAAATCTATTCGAGATCAGAGATAGGTCTGTTCGACTGAGATGTGTGGCCGATCGTGGGTGACTCCACTAAATTGGAAAATTCTCGTCGACTGGCTCTAGACTGATTTTCTTATTGTTTTGGTACCCTGTGTCCGTATTTGGATCCTCGAGATTTTCACGACAAGCGAGAGTCGCCAATGAGTCGAGTGGGTTCATAGTGGCTCGAAGAAAATCGACCACTAGTCAATTGCCCAGAAAAGTTCTAAAAACTACCCGGTAGTCTAGGTCACGCTAAAAAGGCGCCGAATGAAAATTAACCGTCAATTCAAGTCCGATTTCAGAAATTGAAGATTCTGTCGTGTCACAATAAATTTTAGGAATGTCAACTCAGTCTCAGAAGATTTTTCGGAGATTCAGGAATTTTTATGAAAAACCGTTTCGGATGTCGCGGAAATTTGGCGGAAATTCAGACATGCTAAATTGATAGAAAATTGGACTTCTAGATTGAGCCTTTGAGTGTCAGAGATTTATAGAAAATTATGTGGGCTCTTTCTACATCAAATTGGACGTCGAATATGGGAAATTTTCAAAGAAATAGATGTCCCGAAAAAATGTGAAATTCGGATTTAAAGGAGGGCAGCATTAATTTGGACTTTAAATTGATTTTTGGAGGCCATATGAGATGAAATTGAGATGTGATGAGTGTCCCATTTGAAGCCATGATTTTAAAAATTCGTAGCCCCCTTCCCCTAGCATTTTTTTCGACCAATTGAGATGTGTTGGAGAGTTTATTGTTGGCCTAAGGTGAGCCAAGGAAGAAGACTTGGCTAGGAAGGGTTTGAGGGGATAATCATGTGGAAAAGGAAGGCTGGTGGGCTCCTCAACTTCATCTCTATCCATCTCTCTCTTCCCTCTCACTTAGCAGTCGTCCAAGACTTCTCCTCTTTGCTCCATTCCGCACGCCTGCAGCAACGAAGAAGCCAGCGGAAGCAGAAGCAGCCAGCAACACCAGCTCAACTGCCGTTCATCTCCTTCGCGTGAACCTCTGGCTTTGCTTTCATTTCCTCGGCTGTTCTTCTTTTTCTTTTACTTCACCGAAGCTGCAGCGCCGCATGTCCACGGCCTACCTTCTCTCAATCAACAAAACCATCAAGATTTCCCATTTGTTGACCGTAAGCCAGCAAAGCCCATGTCTTCCCTCGACCGAAACTGAAGCTGCCCCTCCATCCGTGTCTTCTGTCAGGCGTCGTCCACTTCTTCGGTCAGCAGACGCCAGTTTCGTTGACCTGCTCCCCACGGGATTGAAGTCGGCGCGCGTCCTCTCTCCAGCTCGCCAACACCACTGAAGGAGGAAGTCTCCACGCATCTTCGTCTTCAGCTCACGCTTGCGTCAACGAACGATGGAGCTCTCCTCTTCGTTGACTCCCTCATGGCCCAAACGAAGCTGCTCCGTCTCGCCGCTTCAACGCCACGGTTCCACCGAAATTTCATGGGCCCAAGAACTCCGTGATTCTCAAGCGAGCAGCCCATCAACAGCTCGTGTCTTCGTCGAGCAAGTTTCAGCAGCCGCGTGTCTTTGGTCAGCTGATTTCTTCCTTGTTGACCCTTGCTCATCCATTGAAGCCGCACGCCACACGGATCAAGTCCACGAGCCGCTGGAATTCGAGCCAGCATTTTTGCACGCTAAGCCCACGCAAACCAGCAGCCAGCTCAGCCCACCTTCAGGCAATTTTGGCCCAGCAAAGAGGTCAAGCCAGCCCAAGAAGCCAGTCCAGCTCAGCCCATTTTCACAGCATCAGTTTGGCCCAAGTTCAAGCCCAGTTCAGTTCTGTTTTAGTCTTGAAGCCCAGATCAACTCAGCCCCAAGAATTTGAGCAGGCCCAAGCCCAAAGTTTCTGCGGGCTTGCTAGGTTTTAGGCCCAGCCCGAGAGTTCATCGTTGCATTGCCGTCGCGGTGATTCGGTCTCCGCTTTTACCAAGTGAGTTTTACTCACTAATGCTTTCTTAGTTTGCTAATTATGCCTAAGGGTTGATTATATTTAATTAAGTACAATTAGGTGGTTATATTAGTTTAGAATAATTAAATTAGTGATTTAATGATGCATGTTAGGTGGTTAGACTTAGTCACTAGCAAGTAGAGAACTTCTAATATTTATTGAATGCATCTCAGGGTTTTCCCGACCCATTTCAAGCTCCAATTAGGCAATACATGCCTAAATTGGATTGTTATTATTTATTTATTTAAATTTTGAAATTAATTATTTTTCCAGAAATTCAACCGGGATGGTCGGTGACCCGAATTTCGTGCCGATTTTCGTAGTGCAATCCGTTTATTTAATTAAGCTTCAATTTTTATGGAATTGATTTAAATTGTGAAATTTGAGGAATTGTCCTAAATTGTTTGTTATTGAATATTTGATTGGTAATGGCCGAGCATGGGTATATAGCGCCAGTACTTTGATGGGTTATATAATAGGGAGAATGGTGAAAGCTAACTGAGAACATTATTGGTTGAGACCAATCAAGTACGATATTATTGGACATACGTGGTTCGGTGATTGGAAGTATCACTGGCGAAAACGACGCCTTAAAGAACGCACGTAAATGACTTATAGACAAACGTGGTTCGGTGATTAAGAAAATATCACTAGTGAAAACGACGCTTAAAGAACTCACGCTGTTGTCTATAGCCGATGTCACCTTGACGAAAAACAAATATTCCTAGAAAGGACACGTGATTCGGTGATCGAGATATCATCGGTGAAAACGGTGCCTTAAAGAACGCACGGTGTCGGTGATCGGTATGTCATTGGTGAAAACGACGCCCAAGAAACACATGTGATTTGGTGAATGAGTACACCACTGGGAAATCGTGGTATGAGTGGGAATGACCTAGAGAGGGTCTGACTGACATGTAAGCGACTTAGTCCATTGACCAATGCTTGATCGGATGTCGTGAATTGTTTGAATATCTATGTTTAACCTTGAATTGCAGGTTGGAACTGAGGCCAAGGTAAGTCCTCTGACTCGTGTTGTGCTTAGGCAACTGTTTGGCATATTAGTTTACTAATCGAGTCTTAAGGGGTAGGACTCGCTGAGACGTGGTCTCATTAGTTATTGAATAACCATTTCAGGACCCTAAGGAGAAGCTGAGGAGGAGGAACCTGAAAGGGAGAAAGACTTTTGAAGAAGAAGATGATCCAGAGAGGGATCTTGAGTATAACCCGGATGTGGATTGAGATCTCATCCTTTTGTAAACCCTATCTTAGTGTAGATAGGTGTGAGACAAGTATGTTGTGAATAGTATTGTAAATATACTATGAGTTGTGCTGTTAATAAAAGTGTGGTTGTGAATTTCAATATGAAAAATATGGCCTGCTTTTCTATCACATTGTTTTATTGTCTAGGGATTTATAACTACTTCCGCATGCGTAATAAAAAGAAAGGATCGGCGATACTTAGTCCTGGGATATCGCACTTTAATAATCGACCAAGCAGAAGGATGGGCGCGTCCCCGAGGATCGGGGCATGACATATACACAACCCCGTCAAATTGATAGGATCTGATTATGCCAACGCAAGAGGAAAATTAATGAAAACCTGGATTGAAACAAGAAACACAAGAGGATGTCTTCAACTCTGACCCCATCTACTTTGGATTCATCATAAGAGCCGATCAATTATGCTTTGTAATCATTGGTTAACTCTGTGTTTATTATGTTATGTGTTGTACTAA